>VWZF01005786.1:403376-426947 GCA_013396755.1 Sclerurus mexicanus
CTGTCCGCTCCCGGTGTCCGGCCCCGCTGTCCGCTCCCAGTGTCCGGCACCACTGTCCGGCACCACTGTCCAGTCCCACTGTCCGCTCCCAGTGTCCGCTCCCAGTGTCCGGCACCACTGTCCGCTCCCAGTGTCCGCTCCCAGTGTCCGGCACCAGTGCCCGGCCCCAGTGTCCACTCCCAGTGTCCGGCACCACTGTCCAGTCCGGCTGTCCGGCCCCGGCCCCGCTGTCCGGCACCACTGTCCAGTTCCAGTGTCCAGTCCCAGTGTCCAGTCCCAGTGTCCGGCGCCGGCCCCGCTGTCCGGCCCGCGAGACGCTGCCCCGGGCTGCGGGGCCGTGCCGCTGCCTGGGCCGGCCCTGGAGGGGCAGCCGTGCGAGGAGCGGCCGAGGGCTCCCGTTCCGCCCGGAGCAGCGGGGCTGAGGGCAGCGCTCACCGCGGGCTGCACTTCTCGTGAGGGGCAGCTCCGATCCGTGCGCTCCAGGACCAGCGACAGGGCACGAGGGTACGGCTGGGGCCGTGCCGGGGGAGGTTTGTCTTGGGTATCAGGAAAAGATTCTTCACCCAGAGGGTGGTCGGGCACTGGAACAGCCTCCCCAGGGAAATGATCGCAGCACTGAGCCTGCCAGGGCTCAGGAAGCATTTGGACAAGGCTCTCAGGCACATGGTGTGATTGTCCTGCATAGAACCAGTGGCTGGACTCGATGGTCCTCGAGGGTCCCTTACAACCCAGGGCGTTCCACGGTGCTGTGGCTCGGCCCAGCAGCGCAAGGCTGAGCAGCTCAGAGCGTGGGGACGGGGACACAGCCGGGCTGGGGCACAGCAGTGTGTGTGTGGGTGCTGAGCTCCCCGCAGCCCAGGGCTGCCGTGCCCTCGCCCCGGGTGCTGCAGGGGGCCTGGCTCCCCACACGCCCTGGGGCTCCTCCACTGCACCCACGCACCGCACTTGCACCTGCCGCACGGTGCGGTGGATGTGACCTGACCTGCGGGGATCCCTTCGGGAGCTCCTCACAGCTCCATCACTTCCATCAGCACTTGCAATGCGAATTGTTTACATGCTCCATGCAAGGCATCACGTTTCACTACCATGTTGGATTATGTTTTCCATCAGTGTAATTAACAGATAGTCGGGTTTTTTGTGTTGGAGTGCAGCCGCAGATCTCACCAGATGACCTGCCTTCTTCTCATAACCATTCCACAACATCTAACAATGATTTCGAGATTCTAGCGAGTTAAAATTCTGCAGTTTTCCATGTTGCCATTTCACAAGGTTGGGCAAAGAAGAAAACAAATGTCACCGAGGAGAATAAAATAAATAGGACTTTGTTTAAAATGCTTTTCTACAGGCTCAGACAAGTCACAGTATATTCAACTTTAATCCATAACATTGATTGATATGTGACAGTCTGGCTATAAAAAGATCTAGAGAGGAAAGAACGAAATGTTGAGCATAGCAAGGTAAAATGCATCAAACTGAAATGAAAATCAAGGACCACTGCCCGATCTGTGGACAGGACACCTGCCATTTCAGTAAACAAGAAGGCTACAAAGGCAGGTTTGATTATTAGGCAGTAGATGTGAATACCAAACCTGCTCATTTTGCCCTAAAGCCCACTCCACCTCCCTGCCAAAAAAAGCAAATGGCTACAGGAGATTTGACAGCAACATCCCTGTGTTGTGGGAAGAAAATGTGGTCTGGACTGCACTGGGGCTGCCCCACAGGGCTTGGGGAAGGCAGGGGACAGCCGTTTGTGCTGTTAGGTGTGGGTGGCCGTGTTCTCACCCTGTGTTGGTTTTCCACTTGGGACTTCAGTTCACTGCCTCATCTGTGATCATCTGACCTGCTATCCTGAGTTCTGCAGTTCCCATAGCCAGAACCCTTTCTTTAGGAATGGAAATACTGTTTCTAATAGCACTTAAGAGTATTTGGAGCATAAATTCCCAGGCACTTTCCTTTCAGGCAAACATCATCTTCTCCCAGTGCTGTTTCCCTCCCATGTTCCTTGCAGAACGTGTTCTTCCCATTTTCCCTCCTCACTTCTGAAATGAAAGGGATTAACTGGACCTGTGATGAACAAGATAACAAATGGGTGTCAGAGAAAAGCAGACAAAAGAAAGCAGAAAGTAACTCACAATGTTAGTATATTCAAGGACCGGTAATATTAACCAAATATTTGTGAGCTAATAGGTGCTGTATATTTGAATTTTGGGTAATTTATTTCTGGAAGCTCAGGAGACTGAGATGGACAAGCAAGTCTGCTGCATGTGTTCAGCAGGGAATAAATGGAGATGGGCACGGTTATAGAGCAGTTCCTGCTCTTTCATATTTGTGCAAATCTCATGTGTAAAATCAATAGGATCAGAATTTCAATCAATAAGTTTCATTTCAATGGTTCTAGCCAGAGGGCATTATGAAAAGTGCCGTATAGGAAAAGCACAATCAAAAAATCCAGAGGCAGTGTCCTCATGAGATGGCTGCATTTTCTTCTCATCTCCTCCAGCAGCTTGTCAGCCTTGGAGTCATATTGGAAACTCTCCAAGGGTTTTACTAAGAGAATTAGTCTTTTGTATCAGCCTCTGGCTACTTGTTATCTGACAAATTTGTAGCCCCTGCCTCCTGCCATGGAGAAAATTATTTCTCTTCTGCTTGACCAGTGTGGAGTCTGCACTCAGCCCTTTGTCCCAAGTACAACCCTATAGCTACACAATAATCTGCTAATTTCTTTCTTAAGGGAAAATCAGAAATTGGCAAGTCTTCTCATTGCTCTCTCAGCATTCAGAAAAATTCAGGGGAGCAGCTGTGAAATTGAGCCATTTCTGAGCCATTTTTTTGCTGCTGCTAACTGAGCAGAGCTGATGGAAATGTTTCTTTTGAAATTTTCTTAGAGGGAAATTTAATTTTTTTGAAAAATCTGCTTATTCATGGCAGATGAATTTCAAGAACCTGAAATAAAAAGGCCTACCTCCCCCACCAAACAAAATGCATTCCAGCCTACTTGGCTTTTGAGATAAATATATTGGGTTTTGTTGCTGAAAAAGATGTTTCCCTTTTTCAGGAGCTGACAAAAGTCCTCTTTTAATAAAAGTGGTTGCTGGCAGTTAAAACTTCAGATGAAAATAGGCTTCTCTTTCCTCCTTAAATATGAGAGAACCTGTTCATAAAAGGTGGGGAGAAGAACAATTTTTTCCTGGCTATTCCTGCAATTAAACTATTTTCACTCAAGGTGCATAAAGAACACACTTGTTTCTGCTTGGACTGCTGTCTTCCAAACCTAAAAGTCAGCAGTGTATTTTAAATAGAAGTCTTTATTCTCCTGTGTCTCATCTGTGCCTCAGCACAACCCAGCTTCTTTTTGCAATCAGTTTTCAACCATTGTGCTAGAAAAATTAATCAGATAGTAATTTCTCTAAGAAGTGAAAGATGGTAACAAAACTGACAGATGCCTTTGAAACAGACTGTTCCAAGTTAATGTTGTGGGATAGATGACAACTTTGTGATCTCACGTGTGCTGTCTTCTGGGCACATCCAGACTGGGGAGAGACGTGCCCTCCAGCATACATCACCCTCCTGGGCTCTGCTACCCAGCTCAAGGATTTGTAGAGTGCTCTGGCTTTCTTCCTAGAATCACAGAATAGTTTGGATTGAAAGGGACCTTTAAAGTCCATCTAGTCCTATCCCTCTGTGGTGAGCAGGGACATCTTCAGCTTGACCAGATTGCTCAGAACCCTGTCCAACCTGGCCTTGAATGTTTCCAGGAATGGGGCATCCACCACCTCCTTGGGAACATGCAGTATCTAACTCCCTCATCATCAAATATTTCTTCCTTATATCTACTCCAAATCTACCCTCTTCTAGTGGAAAACCATTACCCCTTGTCCTATTGCAATGGACCCTAATGAAAAGTTTGTCCCAAAGCTTGCCAGGAGGTAGTAAAAGGGGGTGGGAAAACTATTCAGTGCGCCTTGAGAAAGTCTCACAGCTACCATAACACGCCCACCACCACAACTGAGGTTGCAATAATATTGGAGGGAATATAATGTTGGATCCATCCCCATAATTAATTGATACTGTGGGTTCAGCACATCCTCAGAGAACTGGTGGGTGGTTTAAAGAGGGAGTGGGGCAAGCCCAGGATAATGTGACTGTAGGAGGAAAGCTGCAATGCTCTTCAATTTGTCTTTCCCCTCCTACTTCAGGATTGTTCTGTCCAATCTATAATCTTATATTCCTTCAGTACGGTTTTAATGTACATGCTAATGGAACAGCCACCAATCCCACGGAGAGACAGCGCTGCATTCTAGCAGATCTCCCCATTAGGAAGTTTTCCCTGGATATTCAGCCTAATTTTTCATTCTTTAAATTGATGTCAATTACCCCCCAGCTAAACCTAGTTATGCAGTGGAAGACAGGTTTAAAATACTGCATGATCTCACTAAATTGGAGAAATGGACAGAAATCAATACAATGAGAGGCAATAAGAACGCCCATAAAGGTTAAGTGGTTGATGGAGGAAGGATTAATGAAATGCACAGATACTAGGTCAAATTGCAAATATCCTTACTTCACTCTTACTCACTTCATACCCCACAAATATGTTCTACTCCAGCAAATCAAATGAGGAAGCACCTTAGAATTTGACTAGCAACTTAGAGAAGTAGAACAAGTATTAAGGGAAGAGAAGGTTGGGGTGGTTTTATTGTATGGAAAATTGGCATCAAAACAAGAATGAGACACCAATATTAAAAATAAAAACCAAAAAAATGTAAAAAAAAAAAGTAGATAAGAATATGACCAGCAATATACTTGATGTCAAGGAGTAAGTTGGACAGCCTGACCAAGTCTAGAGAAATGCTGAGAAAACAACGTTTGTTGTTAGTTTTTCATGCCTATCTGGGTGGATGATGATAACTCCAGGACCTGGGAATCACTGACATCTGTCTTGGAACTGGGGGCTGGGGCTATTGGGGTTAACACACTTGCATGGCAAAGAGACACAACAGCTTGTCTTCAGAGTACTTGGAACTAACCTTTGAAAGTTTTCTGGTCAAGTCTCTCATGCCACAGAGAGGAGAATGGGATGTATTCTGGGGAAAGTAATAAATGCCAGAGAGATCTGCTGGGGAAGCTGAGGAGAGCTGCATGTACCAGGGTTGGAGGAGCTCCTGGAGCTGCTCGACCAGTCCCACAAGACAGCAGATGAATGAAAGCACTGCTCAGTAATGTGGCTCAGACCAATGATTTCCTGAGGATCCCCATCAGTTTCTCCACAACCATGTTTTTTTTAATATAAAGTTGAAGGTTTCTACTACTCATTGTGAAAAGACATTTGTTGTGTGGTCTGAAATAAGACATTACTTAAGTCAGTGGAGAGCCCCAAGTTATGGTTTCTCGAAGTGAGAAAACTTGTGATAACCCTTAATGGCGTGTGAACTGCTTGCAGTGAATTTCAACTCCCAGATCTTAGGAGTCTTTGCAGTGTCAATGATTTCGGTTTTCTAAAGATTCAGGGACCCATGGTGGATAAAAGGCTTGTAGGTCGACAAAACAAACAAACAAACAAAACAAAACTGAAGCTATGCAATGTTGTCCTTCAGGCAAAGGTGAAATGGTGCCAAAAATGAGACACAGTAGCTGACCTTGGCTTGGGACTTAAGGAGGACAAGGATCCATCAGCCCTTTACTATTCCTATTTCCACAGTATCAAGAGTGATGATTTAGTAGGAATTAAATTATTCCAGCCACAATCCAGGAGTGCTGGTTAGAGACAAAGTCTTGATTACTCTCTGTAGGAGAATCAGTCATTGCTTGGTCTTGGTAAAACTGAGCTTAACCTTCTGCATTAAGGATTCAAGCTCAGACATGCAACTGATTGCACACAAGTGTAATTTCATTCAGCTACTGTCATCAGATGCAAGATTTGGATAGACAATTTAAGCAGCTCCATTTGCAGCACTTTAAGAACATTCCTGTTTTTATATAAATGATATCCAGAAACCTTGCAGCTCTCATTCACACAAGTAGTCCTGATGAATGATCTTATTGAAGAATGCTAATTCAGTCCCTGAAAATATCAGTGTACACTTAACTCACAGCTCTCGGAAGCTAACTCCAAGTACCAATATACATGCAACTCCTCTTCTTTTTCTCCACAAAAACCTTTCAGTGTTTTGCTTGGTTTTTTTTTTTGTTTGTTTGGTTGGTTTTTTTGTGGAATTGTCACATTGTTTTTCTATTAGAAATATGTGTTAAAATATTTAAAAGAAGCATCAGCTCTACCAAGTGTTGTTTCCATGTTATGCAGTGCTTCCTGACTCTAAGTACTGATATGATTCACAAAGGCTGGCTTTAGCTGACAGAGGGTAGAATCAGTGGAGAAAAAGAGACACTCCTCCAGAGGATGAATAACAGAAATCATCTCTCACCTTTGATTTTGAAGACGCCCTATAGACTGGCTGTCCTTGGCTGAAGCTAACCTTCATGAGCATCCCTCACAGTGCCCTAAGCCAAGGGCTTGCTTTCGCTGGGAGGGGATGGGCAAGAACAAATTCTGCACATGCAAAACGGGCAGTGATATTCTGAGAAGGTCATGTTGGGGGAAATGACATCTCGGTCAAGGATGAAACAGTACCTGAAGCAAACTCTGTATTTGGAGTATCAGTGCACTCAGTTAATATCAAAGTATTGGCTAGATGCTAAACCTGATCCAGGTTCAAAAAGCAGGAAGAAAAAAGTCCTGTAGAAAAGATCCATCAAAGGTTATAAAATACAGAAAATTACTGCCTCTGGCTAAAGTTGTCCCCAGGTGATGGGCTGTCAGGAGCAGCGAGTGCAAGAGGAGGGGGCTGGTGTGCATGTGCCTTGTTCGTATCCCTCTTACTGCAGCCTCCACTGGTCTTGGTGAGAATCAAGGTGACTGGGCTGGGCATGGCGTAGCCATCCTTACCTACAGAGTTTGACTGTGGCCAGCAAACACCCTAACATTTCCTGAGAGGGAGCCATTTCTCATGGTTTCATCAGGCAGCAGTGAAACTCCCCTTGATTTCAGTGGTGTCAGAAACGAAGCATCTGGGCAGCTCAGAAGAATTCTGCATTAATAATTAAGATGTTGAAAAATGCATCATCACAGCATGAAGAACCCAGATTTCTGTAGTGTTCCAGTTTGTCTGAGATATATTTTGACTGCTGCCTGGAGCAGGAGATCCCAGATTTGGCTGAAAATACTTATTCTGTGGCTCAAGAAGTGTTTTGCAAATGTATTGCATGGATTCCCATATCTTCCAACAGAGTTGTGTCCAGGAGCTTTGGGTGCTGGAGTGGGATCTCTGGCAACCTGCATCAACAGTCCACATGAGTATTAAGCTATCTGCCTCTTGCTTTCTCTCTTCTTGAATTCGTGGAATGTTGTGTTCTTTTCTTCACCTCCTTACACTGAATTATTAAACACCTGCCGTATCCCACCTTTCAGCTGGAGGTGACATGAGACATAGATAGTCCTATAGTTTTGTGTTCATATTTGGGATGAACAGCACTGTGTAAATGTAAGTTATTAATAGCTTCTTGGTTTGATGTTTTTTAAATCTTTGGTAAAAGGTAGATGATCCCTTAGCATACAGACAAGAATGATGTTTCTTTCTACCCTCTCTCCTTTGCTTTACTTGATATGAAGGACAAAATACATCAACGAGAAGGGGTTTTTAAGTATTGAAGTATGGAATATAAATGTGGTAGGATTTAATCTGTGTGCAAAGGTGGATGTTTGGATGAAAAAAGTTCAAGCTGGATGTGAGTTAAAAGCCTTCAACAGGCTGATGTCAAGGCAGAATTAAAATGTGTTTTCTTTAGGGTGGAAACTAAGGGTCTTAGCAGTCACTTGTTCTTCTTGATGATTATCAGTGGTTGTAGAGGGTTTGGAGATTCACGTGACAGCTGTGGATTTCTTCTGTCCCAGGGCAGCCCTGACCTGCACGAACTGAACACCAGAGGCATATACACGATGGCACACGTAGTCCTAGCAAGAGGAGGATGGTTCAGGAGGGATCTCTGGCTGCTGGGCTCCACAAGTGTTGTCAAGCAAATAAAATGTGTCTCCCACACATGTCAGCCATGTGTACTTTAGCACATGATTACAAAATAATCAAACCAAAGCCCACAAAGGAACTGAGGATATATCCTGGGCCATTTTGACATAAAAAAGTAGTGAGGTCATATATTTCCTCTGTTCATTGTAGTAAATGGCCAGGCTGGCTCAGGAATAAATGCAGTTTTAATCTCTTAACTAAGTCTACAGCAAATCAGACTCAGTGAATCCCAGCTAAATGAAGAGATCTAATGGATATATTTGAGGAAACAAAAATCTGCTTGCAAATGTGGCTCTACTGCTGGGTGAGTGGGTTGCTGGGCTCACCCTCTGTTCCTGTGAGCCCAGACAAGCCAGCTGATTTTGGCAAGGACTGTTCAGTACATCATGGTGAGGCTCGGTAATGATGCACCCCTTGATTGCACCATGCCAGGAGCAGCCCCGGGGGGCCACCCTACCCTGGGATACTCGTGACCTTCCTGAGCCTTCTCTGATGAGCAAGTGGCATCACTGGTTGCTGGGTGATGGCAGCACTGAACAGCAGCACAAACGCATGCTCCTGTTGCTGGGCTGGCCCGGGAAGGGCTGGCGGAGCACAAACCTCTGCCTGTTTTTCTCTTTCCTTGTGAAAACTTCAGCCCCGTATCTTATTCTTGGATCCAGTCTCTGCTTAGTCATAGTGAAACTGCAAGGTATTTTCCTGTAGAATATAAGACAAAAAGGAAATTAGGCTATGGACTGCTACCAGAGGGTCACAAAAGAACACCAAATCCTGGGTGTTTTGTTGAAAGGGGCTGCTTTGTTCTCTAAAAATATTCTTCACAATTTCTGTTGCAGTGCTGCAGAAAAATGCATTCCGAGTCCTCAAGCATTTGCTCAAGATGCAGTAATAGGAATACATTTCAGGGAACAGAACATGGCTCTGAATCCTTAAGAATAGACAGAGTTATCAAGGGTGTCTAAATCCCTTGGCTTATGACCACAGCAGGATGTATAGATCCCTCCTGAAATCTCTATCTGGTTCCACTGGACACATAGCAAGAAGGGTGGAGTGTCTCCAGATGGGTTTGGTGATTGTACTGGGCAGCGGAAAGTCTAACAGAATTAATGACTTTATAGAGAGAAGTAGAAAAGCCTTGTCTGAAGAAAATCTGGACCTGTGAAATTCTCAGGTGTCCAAGATCTAGAGTGTGTTTTATATTTTCTCTTTTCTTCCTGCTATGTTTTGTCTTCACGTTTTTTTCTCCTTCTCTCTTAACTGCCTTTCCTCATTTCATTCCACATGGCTATTCCCAGGTTTGTTTTTTGGCTCTAATTCCCACTCCCTTTTAGAGAACATTGGGGATAGCTGGGAAGATGTCTGTGACCCAGAGATAAACAACCCCCACTGCAAGTAACTATCTGAGCTCTTGCCCTGTAGCGACACAGGACGCTGTCACTGCCTGTTAAACAGAAACCCTCCTTTGGGAACATGTCCTTGCTAACTATGAAGCTTTTATCTTCCAAATACCTTTAAACCCCCACTTAAGTCTGTGTTTGCTTGCCTCAAGACAAAACTCAGTAGCTGCTGCCAGCGATGCCAAGGCGAGATGACGTGAGTCTGTGGATACGGGTGCCCTGCTCTGGCTCTGCTTGCTCTCTGCACTTCCAGGAAGCTGTCTGAAGGTGGTTGGACACGGTTTATTTGCACAAGGCTGGGTCCTGCGGGAATCGTGTTTACATGACTTCAAGTCTGCTTAGCAGGGCAAACCCTGGCAGAGGGACGTGTTCCCCCACCCCATGTTTGAGTGGAAAATTCTGGAGGAAATGTTATTTATTTAGGGCAACATCAACACACCTGGTTGTGATCCTGCAGGCACCAGGGGACAGGCTGAAAAGCGTCTTTCTTCTTGTGGGGAGAGTGAGGTGGGACCTGGTCTAGGGAGCAGCAGGTGCCCAAATCCCTCACTTTGGATTTCCAAAGAAGTCTTTTCTCTGAGACCACTTAGTGTGATGAGATGAAGAGCTGCAGGTTTGTGGCATGCTGCCCATGTCCCCATGGCTGTGGCATTTCAGGAAGGTGCAGCGGGATCTGCATCACGAGTCCTAGTTTTGCTTCCCAGGAGATTTGCCCTGTTGATGTCCCTGTGGGGTGGCCCTGGGTGGGCATGGTGTGAGAGCAGAGCAGCTGTTTCCTACTGGCAAAGAGCAACTGAGGCAGCTCCCATCTGTGCAGTGCTTTTGCTAGTACAAACAGTTTTCCTTTTCCCTTGTGGCAGGACAATCTTACCTTGGTTTGCTTGGCTTTGTTGAGTGAAGCAAGCTGAAGAGGTAGGAGTTATCTGAAACTCCCACTCATCCGCCTGGTACATTGCTTCTCTTGCAGAATATTTAGCTTTCAGGCCATGGAGACTGCATCAAGCTTCATCAGCTGATGTTGAACGTTTTTGAAGTTTCAATTGCTTCCTTGCCCGAGATGGAGCTATCATTTTTATTGCTTTGGTTGCTTAGGCAGGGAAAAGGAAAGATGAACAAATCAGTACAGCCCTCTTGAATTAGGATTGATTTTCATGAATTCTTCTTGTTGATTTTGAAACACAACTGTTTCTAAAACATTTAATTGTCTGAGGTTTTTTTCTTCCTTCTTTCTTTTCAGCAACATTTGTCCTCAGCCATTTGCCACTGCTGGGAGAGAAAAAAAAGAAAATAAGCTCTGTGTGAGATCAAGATTTCAATGCATTACACACCAAAACATTTGTTGCTATTTACTTTTAGAAGTGCCCTTCTGAGGCTGCACAGCTAGAGCTGCCATCTGTTAGGAATTACGCTTCGGAACTCCTGGTTTCCCTGCAAACCTCCCGCCTGGCACTGCTCCATTGGCAGAGGGAAGAGGTGGTGGGGACAGGGCTGGCTGCAGAGGAACAGCACATCTGCAATCCTGGCCAGGTTGTCAGGAGACCACCAAGATGGAAGAAGATTGCTGGTAGTGAAGGTGACTCCAGAGCATTTTTTCTGACATTCAGTGGGAAGTTACATGTTTGTTAAAATAAGAGAGGGTCAAGACAGGAGTGTTGCTGTTCATCTCCTCTGTTTAGTCAGACACCAGGGGGATGTGGCCGGCATGTGCTGGGGCCCCTAGGAAAGCCTTTGCCCAGCTTGGCTCCCAAGATGCAAGGAGTGGTGGCAAGACAGAATTTTTCAAGGTGCAGGGGGAAAACACCATCCCCTAAAGTGGTGGGAGCATATCCTGGAGTCCATCACTCAGGCAGGCATTAGTATCTTCCAGTACTTGAAATCCTTCAGGCACCAAGTGTATACATCTTCTACATACAGGGAGATCTTCTTCAGGAGGCAGTGCAGGCTGTGCTTAGTTTTGTGTTTTGGGAATAAAGTGCTTTTCAGCACAAGAAACATGAGGTTTCATTGCAGGGTAGTCTTTTTCTCTCTTTTCCCAAATAGGTGTGCTCCAATGATCTAAGCAAAGTCTCTGGGATTTATTTGGCAAGGAGGAGGATGGAGCTCCTGCTGCCAGACATACAGACTCTGCTCTGAACACACAAACTTTGCTAGTCCCTGCAAAGCTGGAGAGTCTCAGTGACCAGCCACAAATCCAATGGAGTTGCTGGCACAGCATTTTCCTCCCAGCTTGGATCTGCCTTGGAGGCTCTGATGGCAACAGATGCTAATTATTAACATGAAAGTCATCACCTTTGTAACTGTAACTCTGCTCCACACATCTCTCTTGTACCCCTAGTCCATCCCAGCTCTGACAACACTCATACGACAAATGGTTAAGCAAGGCAGGAGCCTGGAGATGGTTCTATATTTACCAGCTTAAAAATCAACAAACTGAGGTGCCAAGGAAATAAAGGCTGGAGCCAGGGTATTGCCTGAGCCTACCTCAGGGAATTCTGCTTGCCTGAAAGGGTCCTGATCTTTGCAAGATGGTATTCTGAGGTCAACTTTATGAAATTGCTCAGAAACATGAAAAATGAGGAGTGTTTCTCACAAGTATTCAGCAAACAATAGTTCTCTTTGAGCCAGTGCTGTGCAGATGAAGGAAACTTGTTTCTGTGGGCTGGATTCTGGATGCTTTTTTGCATTTTTTGACTTATGGGCTTGGTCACCTGAGGAAGGTCTGAGTTATGGATGATGCAGTAGCATGGTTCTTCTGGGTCTGGACTATGTGCTCTGAATCCCCAGTACACTTCTGCTACAGAGTCTAAATGGATCTGATTTTCTAGATAGTCTCTTGCCCAGATTTGTAATTACAGCCAGAAACAATAAATTTTTTTAGAAACTGACAGAGTTTAAACTCCTGGATGCATGAGCAGTTTTAAAAAATTGGCCTGATGCTTCTCAGTGACTTGAGCAAATTAGAGAAATATATCCTCTCATGTGCTTCTCGTCTATTTACTTATGCATCCACTGCCCAGAAATTATTTGCACAGCTAGCAAAGAGGCAAGCCAAGGCCCGTTAATGGCACCATCCCTGTTTATAGCAGTGCTGCCATTTGGAGGATCTATTCTTGCTTTGGATCACCCTGCCATGCAATCTCTGGCTCCCCAGAGCAGGACAGGAGGGTCAGGCATGCTCAAGCACCTGGCATCCCTCAGCCAGCCCAGGGGAGATGGTTTGGGAGAAATCAGTGGGATTTTCTGATTTGATTCTCAGTTTTCAGTGGTAAGGAGCTGGTATGCACAGTACAGCTACTGCAGTGGAGCCCTGGGATGGACTTATCCATCTATTTTGGTTCACACACTGGATTTTTGTAGTTTTGTCACTAATCACTTTACATAAGCATGGTGGAAACATAGGCTAGGTTGGTAATGTAGAGGTTTTGCACTAGTTTGACCATGTTGACTCATAAAAGAGTTTCTATGAACCTGGTGCTAGGTTTGTGAGAGGCTGGGGATGGGGAGGAACTTCTTCGCTCTTCTAGTGGCCAGAGAGGCTGTGCTGCAATGTGGGATCATTTAGCATGTCTATTCTGGAACTAAAATACATGTTAGTCCTCCTTATCTCCTCTAGGAATGTCTTTTTCCCCCTTGGGTCTCTATGTCAATAAGATCTGGACTGAAATCATGCCAGTGCTTTTCCAGATAATATTACCAAATGCAGAGGAAAGGAATAATGCACTTCCCAGATGGGTCCCCAGAGGTTTGCAGGGCTTCTGGTGTCTGCAGGAATTCTGTCTGTGGGCAGAGCAGGAGGCAAGAACCACCTGAACAGCACTGGGCTGGGAAGGCACTGGCTAATTTTTATTTGGACTAATCACATCAGGCAATGGAGCCAGCAGCAAACTGTGTCGTGAAGAATGTAAAATATTGGCAATATCCCAGGTTTTTCCATTAGGGCTGGATTTCCTGTCTCCTTCCTCAAAACTGTGTTGATGTTGTTCCTTGAAGAATTAAAGTATGTCTGATTCTAGCTTCTGTCAGGTCTCAGTGTTGTCAACCTAGGCATCCTGCCACAGCCCAGGAGAGTCTCAGGGAATCTACTCTCTAAGGTTATGAAATCAAAGCTTGAATTGTAATAGAGAATTAATCTTTTCATATTCGCCTTTAGCCCATGCAATTCTGACTGTCTCCATATTCATATTGCAAATGGGTTATATAAGCCTGCTGGAAAAAGGAAAGAGGTGAGATAGTTTGCCTTCTCTTTGCTGGAAAACAGCATTGTTTAACACTTTGGGTCTGGTACAGAATGGCTGGAGGGAGCGGGATTTAGTTTTTGCTGAAGACTGAGGGTAAATTTGAGACGCACGTGGGAGCTCAGTCACGAGTCTGACCTTTCCCATACCAGGTTGCTGGCACACCAAGGCTGGCCAGCATCATGGTTTGCAGCCTCTCCAGCACTGTCCAGTGAAGGGGCTCACAGGCCCTGCCCAGAGGTCTTCACAGAGCTGCATGCAGCACTCAGTCTCTGCTAGACCAGCAGCAGCATGACCGGATTCAGTCCTGCTTTTCTGCTGCGGCTGCTAGCTGGAGCTCAGGATTCAGCAGCACTGTGGACAGAGATCAAAGGCTTCCTCAGAGAATGGGGGTGCTGTTACTGCTGCTTGATCTCTAATGAAAAAGAAAAACCCATCGGCAAGTCTCACTGACAGGACACTCAGGGCAGTGAGTCCCTTCTTTCTGTCAATGCTTAAGAGGTGGTTTTGATTTTTGGATGTGTGACTGTGTTCCTCAGTTGTCAGGCTGTGTTTAATTATTTAATTAGTCATGCAAATTTCGCTGGCATTTTTTACATCTCAGTCGTTACTCTAGCAATTAAAAGTCTGCTTTGATGAGCTCCTCTTGTGGTGCATGGTGCAGCGGAGCCTGCTCAGCAAGGTTTGGATGGGGTGGGTGGCAAAATGATAAAGGAGATTTGCTTTCTGGCTCCTTGCAAGACCATCAGGCTTATGGGGAGGAGGCGTCTGCTCCTGGCAGTGGAAGACCCCACACGAATTTGTACACTGGTGATTTACTAGCCTGTGGAAAGTTGCAGATAACAAGCAATTGCTAGTCTCTGTTGGAGTAAAATATTGGCCTGGAGCACTGCATGGACTCACCACTTGCAGCATTATTGATGGCAGAAGAAGTCCCAAAGAGTCCCTCACAGGATGCATCATCAACCTTCTAACTAGGCAGAAACCTCCCAGTTTTCCCACTCAGCCTTGCAGGAAATCAACAGGGAGAAATTTTTGATGGGCAACAATGAGCTTTTCTGAAAGAGAAAGATCCAGGCCCATGTTCAGTGGTGTCTTCAGACTAAATTGTGCATATCTCCTTGTATAAATTGGACAAAAATGGTCAAGGTAACTGGAAGAGCAACTGGAAGTGGCTTATTATATGCAGTGCAAGTGGTTTCTGTGAATAGGTCTGAGTTTTATGGGCCTGCAAAACCTTGAGGGTAAAAACTTGTTTTGTTGGCTCTGGAATGGCAGGAGAGACCCTTGGGATGAAGGGTGATTGAAGGCCACAGCCTGGTGTCATGCAGGGCATTTTAATTCAAGCCGGCATTGGTGGACTTGAAGTGAGCTCAAAGGCTTGATTATTGGTTCTTTGGAAATCCATTTATCCTGCCTATCGCCCCTCTAAAATTAGGTTTTGTTTCTCAGACCTTAATTGTTTTATTTTGTCAAACATTGTTTGATGGAAAATCAATCCCAGTGCTTTCTCTATTGCTTTCCCAAGGAGGCCTCCCCTTTCTCCAACTTATTTCATTAATATTTATTGCACTGGCAGTTTCCATTATTTCCCCATCTCCCTGATGCTTCCTCTGTACTTTTGATCAATGTTCAACTTGCTTTGACTCTATAAATGTATTGCCCTACATTTTCTCTTGCAGCCTCTAAGCTGCAGCTGTATTTTGCTTGCAGGTCTCCTGAATCCACATCTTCTTAGCACTGTCTTCTTCCGGTCTCTTCTGCCTCCAACTCTTTTAGATCACTGTAAGGAAGAAGTTGCTTAAGACCTTGTGACCTACCACTGTAATAATGCTGGATTTGAGCCCTGTATCTGTCAGTGTTGGGGGTGAGCTGGGGACAGGCTTTATGTTGGAAGATGATGAGGAAGCTCTCCATGGGGGAAGCATTAGCTTCACACTGCCCTGTCCCAGCTAGGCATGGTCATTGCTGCTTTGGTCATTTAGCCTGCAAAACCAAGGCTATTGTGTCCCTGTGGGGGTCTGATGTGTTCTGCTGAAGCCCTTAGGATGAGCAGTGGGTGCATGGCTGGAGGGAACTGGGGAGGCAGCTCTACTGACCTGGAGCTGGTGTGATGCTCCAGTATGTGAGCAGCCACTTTGTGCCTTTGCTGGTAAGATGCTTGATTACTCTCACTGGGAATGAGACTTCCTTCTGGAAATCCTGTCTGGGAAAGCAGAGGAATCAGTTAGATGAATCTGCTGGGAAAATTCACAGAATAGGAAAATGCTGTCTGCCTTTTGGAGCTAAACAATTCAGGGGCTCTGTGGTGGGCATCAGAATAGGCTTAGCAGGATGGGCTCTGCCCCATAAACCACAGGCCTGGATGAGCAGTGCTGTGCAGTGCTGGGGCTGGGAGGGGAAGCTCCTGAAGGCAGTGTTCATCTAAACTCAACCTCTGCCTTTTGGGGCAGAGGAGTGGAAAAGGAGGAAGACTGGCCTGTCGTATTAATATAGCAAATGGCTTTTGTAAGCTGCCTTAGAGAGGAAAGAGGGAGTTGGCTAGCAGCACATGAGCTTGGCTTTCCTCCCCTCCCAGCAAGCTGTTGGAGGGTGGGTGCTTGTGCACTGCAGCAGCCGGGCCCCACGCAGGCTGGCAGCTCAATGGCAGCAGATGAGTGATGTGAGCTGGCTTTCCCCCCACTTCATCTCCTCCTCCCACACTCCAACTCCCCCTGCTGTCCCTGCAATGGGTGTTCCAGCAGCACCCGGGGGTGCCTCTGGCTACCCTGCAGCCCCCAAGGAGGGGATGCTGTAACCCAGCAGCCCAGGAATGCCACAGGGCTCCCAATACACGGGGCAATACAATGCAATGGAATAATATTTTAGGCAGTTAATAAAAAGCAGAATGTTCATGTCTGTTACATGAGGCCACCTATGATTCAAGGACCTCCAGATTGTCTCATAATTGAGCATGAAACAGAGGGAAAAGGCATTATTCAGTGATAATTTAGTAATAATTTATTATTTACTTATACTTATGGTTGGTTCCCACATCAGCACATGGGTCAGTGTGAGATGTGCATTGTGTTTGGTGGAGGGCCGGGTCCCAGTAGTGTGTCCCAGCACAGGGCCCTCCTGCACACTCTGGCAGCCAAAAGCCAAACTGTAAAGGCACGTGAAAAAAAGGGAACTTTCCTAAAGTTCTGGAGGGAAATGGTGTTTGTACAGCCCAGTGAGACACTGAAGGCGGCATGGATGGAAAGCCAGGACAGGAGGAAAGCACTGACATAAGAGCCAAGAAGACACACATCCTGAACCATCTTCCTCAGCCCTGGCTCTTTTAAAAAACCATTTTCTTCCCATCTGTCTCTGAGCTAAAACCTCAGCCCCAAGGGCATGATGTGCACTTGCCCTGTGGCTGAAGGTGGGATCTGATCCCTCAGGGTGCTGTACAGGCCCTTTTGTCCTGCATGCTGAATGCAGAGGGCACGTTCCCCATGAGGAAGATGGACCAGGTTCGTCATGGCTGAGCCCTCCCCCAGCTCAGCCCTGGGCATCAATACAAGGGGAACGGCAGGTTTCAGCTCCTGGAGTTTGCTGACCCAGGGCCTCCCTTCTGGCTGCTGCCACTTCCTGGAGCTCATTGTTTGGCCACGCTTCCTTCCTCCCCGGTCCAGCACTGGTGAGGGAGTGGGATCCACTGGCTGGGGGATGAAGGGTTCAGCACCCAAGTGCCACTTCACCCCATTTTCAGCACATCACCCTCCTCATCCTGCCACAGCAGCCATTTCCAAGGAGAAGTGAGACTGCAGAGGAGTGGGAGATGCTCCCTCCCTGCCCTCTCCTCTTCCTATCCTTAGATCCACTGGGCACTCAAAATCCACCACTTCATTCTGAAACTAATCCTCAGATGACAAGCTAAATTTTGGCAACATCTGAGAAAAGCCTGCTTGCGTGTCCTGACCAAAGTGTCTCACTTTGATAGCTCCCTGATTTTAGTCTCTGAGTATTTTAGGCTCTCTTAATTGAGGCTCTCTGTCTAGGGGAAAATGTTCCTCAAAGCCTTTTGTGTCTTATGGAATAGGAGAGATAAACACAAATGATTTGAAAAGTGCTTAAGGAATGATGGATGAAATCTGGCTGTATCCAGCTGGTAGAGGTTTTATGCATAACTCAGTCTAGCTCATTGTTTGGCACCTAAGCTTTGCTAACCTCAGGTTTACAGAAAATAGTTCTAGTCCCATTCAAATATATCCCAACAGTCATTCCTATCTGCAAAAGGAATTGTACCTTTCTCAAGGCCAAACAGATCTCATTTGTGCTTTGTTTGTTCAGGCCATTTATGTTTCTTCTTTGTGTTGCTTCCTTTCAGCCCTCTTTGAATAAACCAGAGCTGAGTTATACACTGGAAAGAGAATGCAACAGGTCATGGTAATGAGGAGCAGAAGTGGATTATTGGGGGTAAGCATTCATTTCTAGAGGGTTTTAGAGGTAGCAGAGCTTCCAGGGAAACACAGAGCCTTGTGGGGGATAGGGCAAAGGCTCTACCGAGCAAGTCTTGGGATAACCCCTCTGTCCAGGACAGGTCTGCATCCCTGCTGCTCCACCTGCACTTGGAGGTGTGTTATCCCCATAAGATGCCTCACCTGACCACATTACCTGTCTCATTTCAAGACCTGTCTCAGCAAAGGCCTCCTAATTTGGCTGCTCCCAGGAAGTGTCTGGGCTCCTGCAGGGCTGGCCAACTGCTTGGCGGTAGCTCAGCCTGCCTGTCTCTGCCACAGTGGTGCCAGCGGATGTGGCGTGTGGTGCAGGGATGCTCAGGGAGGTTCAGCTCCTTCTGCTGTCACTCACCTGGCAGAAAATGCTCCACTAATCCAGTTTTGCTCATGGCCTTCTGGTTTATGGTATTTTTCCAGCATTTTGTTATCACTCTTCTTAATAAAAAGGAGAAAACTCCCACCTTTTTCTATCTTGCCTTATGTTTATTTTTCCGTGTTTTCCCGCTTCCCCCTCTCTCTCCTCACACTGCACTGCAACTTCGCTAAGGTAGCCCAGCTGGCCTTTCCAGACCAGGAGAAAGCCCTTTTCAGAAGATAAGGGGAGAGATTTTATTTTACATCCATTCTAAAAATAAAAGTGCTTTGTATTTCTAGAGCATCTTTCAGCTGCTGATTTCAAAGATCCTTGAAATTCTCAATTAATGAAGCATCCCTGCTCCCTCCGGAAAAAAGCCCTGGGAATAGTTATTGGTACACCCTGCAAGGGAAGGACTGTTGCTTCTCCTGGGGTTTGCTCAGCCCCTGAAACTGCGAGGCCCTGCATGACAAGAGGGGGATATGAGCAGATTTGAGTCTTGGCTTGCTGTCTGCCAGATCCCAGCTGGAGCAAAAACTCTTATTTCTTGTCCTACATTTGGAGATTTGCCCCCATGCAACCCCTGTTTGCATCCTGCACCCATCTTGTAATCCAGTTGCAAGAAGCAAGATCACCTTCTTCCTCTAATTTTTATACAGCACTGTGCATAGCCAGGGCTTAATCCAGAATCCTCCTGAATTAGAATATGTTAAAATTAGGGGGGTGTTCCCCAGAACAGAACATGCTGCATGTCAGTGAAAGGGGGAACGATTCCCATATCTGATTTGACAGAGCAATGGTACAACAGCCCATGTGCAGAGTGGTGCAGACACACAGACCCACCTCAGGCTCCCCAGCTGTCCTAACAGCAGTTCATCCCAGCAAAAACAGGACAAAAGGTTTCAGCATCTGTGTAAAAGCCTCCAATGCAACCCTATGTGCAGAGCAAGCTTTCAAGGGCTTATTTTTTTTGCATGAAGTATCCTTGAAATACACAATTTCTCATGCGAGATGCTTTTTAAAAGCATTGGAGGAGGAGGACGGGAGCAGCAGCCGAGGTCCCCGGCTGCTTGCCCCACAGCACAGCACTCCAAGCCCGGCCTTGGCTGGCTCTTAGAGCAGCCAGGAGCACCACCTCCCCTGCCCTCAGATGGACTCAAAGAGAGGAAGAGCAGGAACGGGAGAAAGCAAGCCAGAGCCCTCGGGACCTCTTCTCAGCCTCAAGGAGGGGCAGGATGGAGGAGTTTTATTTTGGGAGTTGTGGCTTCTCTTCCCAGCGCTGGCAGTGGCCATGGGACGGCTGCTTGCATGGGCTCTGCCCCAGCCGGTGTTGGGTGATGTGCTGAGCTTCTGGGAGACTGAAAACTTTTGTGGAAAAAGGTCTGCCTGCAAAGGCAGAAAATGTGAAATTTTCCTTTTCTCAACCAATTAAATGCATGGAGAATGAGTTATTTTTTCCCTAAACCCACCCCTTCCCAAACAAGACAAACAATTCTTGAGTTACAGTAAACTGGTGGGTTGAAACTTCTTGATCTTTCTTAGTACGAGACACCTTGCACTCTTTTGGGGGACAGGGCTCTGTGAAGGTCACTCTCTGTCCCTGACTCCCAGCAAAGGACGTCTCCTGCTCCCTCTTGAGGCAGAGGGAGGAGAGATGGATATTCCTGGGGAAAACAGAAGAGGGGAGAAAAATGGATTCTGAGGCTTTTTGTGTGGTGCACAAGATCCCTGAAGCCCTCAGATGCTGCGTGTCAGGAGTTGGAGCCATGTTGAGGTTTTTGCCATAGTTACAAACCCGCGCTGCCACTGTGCCTGCTGATTTCCAAAGGAGCCGGCACAGTCCCGCAGCCCACAGGACCTGTGGCAGTGATGTTCTGCTGGCATGCTGAAGCCTGTGTGATCCCCACAGCCTTTGATATCCTCATTCCTGTTTTTGGCTTTTTTATCTTTCCAAGAATTGCTCTTTTTCAATCCTATTTTACTACCCCTGTAGCAAAGATTTCATCTGCTGAGGCTTCAAAAGCTTTTCTGAAGTCCAGGGTGAATCCTGCCCACTCCTTCCACCTTCCTGAGTCTTTGATTACCCCCAGAGCAGATGATGGCCCTGCATCACACTCTCCCAGCCGGGAGACCAAGCTCAGCCGGACCCTGTTTTGGCAGAGGGAACCTCAAAACCATCCCATCTTCCTGCTGCTTGGCTGTAAATCATGAACCTAAATACCCACATCGATCCCACAGCCAGCTTTAAATTAAGGAGTTGTTTAGGTGGGGTAATGAGGGGGGATAAAAGTGCCATTTTTTTCCCCCCCAAACACGATTTTTGGAATTATTTTTAGAGCCTAATGCATGAATGTGAATCATGGGTTTAGCTGTATGAAACCTCCTTTTCATCTTTTTACCTTATCATTATCCCTCATACTCAGTTTTATCTGCAGTTTGACATCTTTTATCCTCAGCCTTGCAGACAGCAGAAATAAGGGCAGCTCTGCTCCCCAGCACTGGGAGCGCTGCGCATGCAGGGCATGCCGATTTGAAATTATAATCCTCTTTTTGTTGTATCCTCGCACTGTTTATTGTTACCGTATATACCATTTGTTGTTGTAGTTTTCCATTTCATGCAAAATACATCAAACAACCCCAATGCCACTAATGCTTGAGGTCTGTTTGTTATTCCCTGTGTTCAAAACTCTTTCTCCAAAACTAACTTCCCCCAAGTGCCTGTGTTTGCCCTTCGATTGCTATCCCTCAGACTCCACTCACATTAACACAAACCCTACAAGCTTCCCAACAAACTGCAGAAAGCTCTTTGTTTGCAAAGGGTTGGAGGAAAAACTGTGAGTATGTTCCCAGAACTGGGAGCTTGTCCCTTTGCTTTGATTTGCTGCTTGGCTGATGTAACATGGGACTGTTTGGATTTCTTTGATGTGGCTGGCGCTGGTGGGTCTGGGATGTTCCTACGGCTTTTTGGGTAGTCATCATCCTGTCACTGTCATGTTGCTGACAGCTTTTACGTGGCCTTTCCCTCCCCTCTCCCCAACATTTTAAAACTAAACAAAAATACATCAAATGGCATTTTGTCCGTTGTCTTTAATTTGGCCCCAGTCTGCAGTTTTGGCAGTCAGGAGAGGGTTTATGCCTGCACCAGGATGCAAAGCCTTCCTCTCAGTCCTACCAAGGGAACTGTGGAAAAAACACCCCATAACACATGGATTTCCGTTGTTGAGCTGTGTTTTGGGCTTCCCCTGACACTTCTCCTCTGCATACAGCAGTGGGTGGGGGTGTTGGTCCTCTTGGCAGGGCTGGTCTGGTGGCAGTGCTGCTGGTGGGAGGCAGGAAGGAATCAGTGCCCCAGCCCCGGATGTGCAGCTGCCTCGGCTTCAGCTCCTGGCTGGAAAGGGACCCCAGAAAAAGAAAGAACTATGGTCACTGCTGCTTGGTGAAGAAGATAGAGCCAGACCCATCAGAGATTTTCAGTGGAATGAGGGACCAGAGGACATAAATTGCACACAGGGAGATTGAGGCTCTTCTCCCTGATCCAGGGCAGGAAGTCACCATGTCCCCAGATAAAGTGCAAAGCTGGATGCTTCTGTTCAATGGCGTTATACAACCTGGCACAAAGAGATCTCATTTATTTTCTCCTATCAGCCTAATGGGATGATTTGGAAGAGGGGGGAAGAGGCTGGGCAGCGATCTCCTGAACAGTTGGGCTGGGATTACACTTTTTCTATGGAGCTCATCACCATAATAACCAGGAGCTCTGTTTATCAGCCCACCAGCCATGCCCATTTAGGAGATTACCATTTTCCAATCTCATTTCTCATAAAAGAGGATTGCTGCCCAACCCTTCCCTGTCCCAAACCCCTTGCTTATGAGTGTTTATCTGCTCAGGGTGTTTATGAAGTCCTGAACAGGAAACTTCTGTTTATCCTCTGTGTCATCAAGAGCTGGACACTCGATGGGATAATTACTTTTACAACAGGACACATAGCCCATCAGTAGACTTTGGCAACTTGCTGGTGTCAATAGTATATATATTTTTCCTGTGGAGATACGTAAGGCTTATTTGTTTCATTTCCTGTCTTGGAACATTCCTAACTTGGCATGAGATTGGGGTTTCTGGCTTTCAGGGTGTCTCATGGAAGGAGGGATTTTTACTTAAGATTAAGGAGAGGTGCTGCTCATTTCAAAACCTGTGGCACTGAGGATGTTCCCAGCAGCAGGGGACACCTTGCCTGGTCAGTGCCTGTCCTAAGGCATTGCTCACCCTGGCAGGGCATCACCGTCTGCTTTCACCCTGCAATTGGAGAAGTCATGTGTGGAGGTGGCTTCTTCAGATGCTAACACAAGCACCTGGGCCAAGAGAGGGCTGAGTAATGAATCATTCATTTGGCAGAGCTCTTCCCTTTTCCCTCTTTGCAGGTTGCAAGCAAGAGGTTCTGATTCCCGTCACCCTTCAGCTGACAATTTTTGAACTGTGTAGAATGCAGAAGTGAGTTCATTAGTGATATCCACCCAATGAAATTCAAGATATGAAGTGTTTTGACTAGTGCTGTTCAAACAGAGGAATCACTCAGGAGTATATTGCAATCAGTGCATTAAGATAAGATCCCAGAGCATTGGGTTTCCAGAGCATTGATTATAGATTAGCATCCTACTGCTTCAGAAATTGAGTCAGTTATCCCTTTATAAACCAGGAATGCTGACAGATAGGGCTGGATTGATGAGAGAGAAGCGGGGAATGCCGGAAAACACTGGTGTGCAGCACGGTCCCCAATGCTACAACCAGCTGAGCATCCCCAGGCGGTTTGTACACACCAGCATATCACAGTATCCACTTTTTCTCCAGGGTCTGCATCTCCCCTGCAGCGCAGGGGCTCCCCTGCTGCCCCCTGGGACTTGGCCTCCCTGACCATGCACGGAGCATTATGTTGTCGAGGCTACAAATGTGGAAACCTCGTGCAGTTGGTCAAAGCAAATTCATTCAAAGTGAGTGAGTGCCTGCCAAGTTGCTTTTTTTTTTTT
>VWZF01005786.1:426969-487419 GCA_013396755.1 Sclerurus mexicanus
TCTTTTTTTTTTTTTTAATTCTTTCTGGCTGTATTCACAGACCACAAATCTGCAGGCAGGAATGGGAACCGTGTTTCTAATTTGATATGAAACTTTTATTCCTGCTTGGCGTAGAGCAGTTGCAAATGATGGAGGCTGTTCCTAATCCTCTGCCCTGCACATTGAAAATGTGCTCTGTCCATCCGGCACTCTTGGAAACGGAGCTATTTGCATTGCATAGCAATTTTTGGGACATAAATACAAGGTTCAGTGCTTGTGGGGACAAGGATGTGGCATCCTTACTGCATCGTATGCAAAGACAGCAGTGAGGTAACACAGAAGGGCTAGATTTCAGGAGCTTTTAAAGTTCAAGGCTGCCTTAAAAAATTTAAAGTCGACTTCTGCCTTTGTAAACAGAGTTTTTTCAAGATCCTGTTGGAGGAAGGCAGCACTTGGCTGCATGCTTGAGAAGGAGACTTGTCCAGGTTTTATTCCAGTCGATAGTATTAGCCACATGCTTAGGGATAAGCACCTGCTTAAGCAGCGGGGTGCTGGGGTTTGTGGAGCTGCTGTACCCACACAGGGGGAGTCCTGCTGACCCCAGGGGAATGCAGGTGGTGCTCCCCATCAGTCAGGATGTGATGTGGGAAGACCCAGGGATATAAAATGCTGTGTGTTGGGAGTGGAGGTTATCTCCAAATTCTTTCACCAGTCAAGAAATTGGCAAACCAAATAAAAATAATCTGCCTTGTATCGGATGTAAATGTGTTCAACATCCCCTAAAAGTGTGATGCTTTTTTGCATGCCCCTTGTGATTTCAATTCAGCATGAAACTAGCTCCACACCTGGATCATAGCTAGAAACAATATCTCACTTTTGGAAATATTCTGACCTTCTTTTTCATGCTGTTTCTTGAATTCGAATGTTTTCCCTGTGGATAACTCTTAGCCACAAGATACCCAGAAGATACCCACTGGAGAAGCTGTGGATGCCCTATCCTGGCAGTGTTCAAGGCCAGGTTGGATGGGTCTTTGAGCAACCTGACCTAGTGGAAGGTGTCCCTGCCCATGGCAAGGGGTTGGAATGAGATGAGCTTTAAGGTCCTTTCCAGCCCCTCTGTGATTTGAAAGGGAGTTTAAAAGTCCTTACCAACATTGTTAAGCCACAGATCACTGCTGGGGGCCACTCCAGCTGTGGGCTGTAGTTCTCTTTCCTCCTTTTTCTGGGTCTCTATTTACTGGCAGAGTACTTGTCTTGTTGATCTCTTGGTGGGAACTGGATAAGCAGCCCCCACCAGCTGTGAACAGGGTTTGCATTGCTGCTAGTGAGGACAAGAATCCAGTGGTAGTTTTGGTCTGGCAGGCATCATAGCCAGGGAAAGGGAGCAGATGTGCATTTGCAGAGGTATTTTTGAATTAACAGTGGAGAAGATATGAAGGAGAATGGTCAGAGTGATGTCTTGAAACATGGGGGAGAGTTTCGTTTGATAAACTGCATAATTGTCAGAATTTCTGTTTCATAAAGGCTTTAATAGCATTTGGGAACTACAGAACTTCCAGATCATGGAGGAGGGAAGCTGAGCAGTGATAAGAAAAGCTCTGTACACCACCACGAGCCTGGCACTGTGGGAACGAGCCCTTGCTCCTCCACCAGCCTGGCTTCATGGAGCAATCCAATCCCTCCTGCAGTGCTGGATGGAGGAGAGCTGGTGCAGCACCTCCCTCTAAGTGCTCAGAGTGTGTGTCCCTTCTTACCCAGGAGAGACTCTGGAATGATGCCATTAAATAAAAGCCTGGGAGAAGCAGCAGGGAGCTGCGCTGAAGATATCTATAGGGAAGGGAAGGGTTGGGTGAAGATAGCAGGGCTGTGATTAATTGCCAGGAATGTGAGACCCAGAGGCAGTAAGCTACAATGAGGAAAAGCCTTGTGTGTGGATCTCATTCCTCTATTAGGAACGCATCTCCTGCATCACTGAGGCCAGGAGCCAGACATTTTCACATGCCCCCTGAAGCCACATCATGTAGACAGCAAGGAATGCCGAAGGCTGTGTGCTGTGTGCCCCCAGGATCCCCTGCAGTACCAAGCAGATGGGTTTCTCTCGGCTTCACTGGTGCTACTGGCCAGGAAATGCCAGGAGGAGTGATACCAGCGCCATGGTGGGAGGGAAAGGCACCCACACAGATTTAGGGACTGACAGGGGCATCTCCCAGGGTTGGGAGCCGCCCAGCCACGCTGGCACGTGTGCGATGCTGGTTTCTATGGAAACGCAGCACAAGATGTGCTTCCACAGAGGAGCCACCAGTGATGCAGTGTGGAATGCAGGATGACCTCTGGCACAGGGGGACTGTTGGGCAGAGGGGACACGTGGACACACTTTGGGATGAGCCTCCATGGAGCACATGGGCTGTGTTGCCCTTGGGGGTGCTGTACTGCCTTTGGGCTGCTGCTCTGGAAGGTTGTCACTGCAATCAGTTCTTCACCTGGGGTGTGCTGGGGAATTGCAGGCGTGTCCAGTGGGGCTCCAGAGGAGCAGTGAGGGCATGTCTGGGGATGTGGACGGAAGCCCTGACACATCACTGGGGTTCTCAGACCCTGACTGAGATTGGAGTGGGACTAAGACAGCCTCCCTGGAGTATCAAGGCTGCTCCATGGGGGTTTTAGGGTGCCTCTGTTTTTCCTTCCTCTCAGATATGCTCAGGTTTTAATATTTCATTAAATTTCATTGCAGTTTTCCCTGCATGGCCAATGGAGAGAGAGCAGCATCTCCAGGTCAGATGCTTCCAGATGCACCCTATCTGGAGGCAGGCAGCAAGAGCCATGGTCTGGATGTCTCCACTGGCCTCAGTGCAGGCGGAACATCCACCTCTTGGACATGCATTGTCCCAGACCTCATGACTTTGAGCTGCCCACAATGGTGTGGTCCAAGAGACATAGGAGTTGATACACTGCTCTGTCCCGAGCAGGGCAGAGGGGATTTCTCCTCCCTCTTTTCTGCTGCAAGGTGTTGCAGCTGAGCTGCTGTCACAGGAGGAAGCTTGGTTTGGTGGAGAAGGGAGGAAAGCAGGATTTGGCCCACAGGGCCATGTCCCTCCATGCCAACAGCTGGAAGCTGACAGCCACAGCTGGGATGAGTCATTCCAGGCTTATTTTATCATCCCGGGAGGAAAGCAGTGTGAATCATTTCATCGGAATGCAGAGGTGTGCTAAGGTGACTGATGTACCTTTTGTTGCCTGGGGCTCCCTTCTGGCTGCAGGCTTTACAAGAGAACATAGGGCTTGGGAGCAGAAATCCAACTTTCAGGCACTGTGAGTTGTCTGAGCTGAGCCTATGACCATCCTGCACAGCCAAAGAGCAGCACCCAGTCACACTAGAAATGGGTGCATCACATCCTAAAACCAGGAAGCAAACCGCAAGGAGGATGACAAAGGCATTGTGACATGCAGAGCAGGGACCTTGCTGCTTCCTCACCCTTTCTTCCAAACCTGGGCTCCTTCTGGCCTCCCACGCTGTACATCCCCCTCACTCTCTTTCCTGGAAATTTATCCTCCTAGTGCCCAGGACTGCTGATTCCTAGTGGAAAACTTGCTTGCAGAGAGTGGTACCTGCTCCAACACCTTCCAGTGTCTTCAAGGAAGAGGAGTGCCGGCCGAGGATGCTCTTCAAGGTCATAATATGGAGTAGGTGGGCTGTGCTAGTGTTAAATTACCTGTCAGTGCAAAGGCAGCACTTCATCAGATGAGCAGTGGGAGTGCTGGTGTCACACACCACTGGGCTGGCCAGGGTGTGCAGGGATGGAAAAGCTGTGCTTGTGACCATGAGCTTTGCTCAGCAGTGCTGCCTTTCCCAGAATCTCCTCCAGTCCTGTGCTTGGACCAGGAACTGGACCCAGCTTGACAATGCATTTGGCTGCAGAATGGAGCTCATCTTCATGCTCTGCTCCCTGTTTCAGAAGCACCTCCACACCATTCCCCCCTGTTCCAACTGAGTGCCCCAGCTGCCAGCTAGGTTGGCTTGGTTGGATGGGGCTTTGCTTGGTCTGTGAACAGTGACCGCAGTGTAGCTGTCATATTCAACGGAGGTGAGCAGCAGAACTTCTTTGTTCCTCCTGCTCTCCATCTGAGGATGCTGGGAGGATTTAGACCACCCTTCAGCCTTCGCTGGCCTAACTCCCAGCACTCTGTTGCTCCCAGGCAGTAGTTTTCGTGTCCAGGTTTCCACCAGCTGCAAATGCAAATTTGGATGTCTGACAGCTGGATAGGAGAAGGGGCTGAGGAATATAACATCGATACAGGTGACTGCAGGTGGTGCTGGCTCTTCATTTCCTGCCTCCTGATGAGATTCTTTGAGTTCAGGATGGAAAATCGCTTGAGGCCACATACAGTACATGGCACTGGTGACGTCTGATGAGCCCTCTGCCCAAATAAATCACCCTGATCAGAGCAGATGAGGAGTAATGAAGTGAGTGGTGGGAGATGCACTTGGTTTGAAGGAGTGTGAGTGGCATGTGGTGCCCAGGAGTCTCCCTGGCATTGCTTGTGCATTTTGCTCTGGAGGTGAAGCAGACCTGTGTGGCTAATTAAATGGAAACACAATCTCCCAACCATTTTGGGGTTTCTCAGCTAATCCCAGTTCAGTCCTTGCAATGCCTTTTGGATTTAAGGCAAGGACACATGTTCCCAGGGAAAATGAAGGCACAAGGAGGTGAAAGGCAGCGCTTCTTAGGATGCTGACCATGGCCTTTAGCTGATTTTGGGGTCAGTCCTTTCCCAACAGGACAGACCTAGGAGAGCCTGTGGGGTCTGAGCCACGGGGCTGGGCCAGGGAGGGGGAAGGCACACCTGCATCCCCCTGCAGCTCAGCTCTCCCCAGAGGGCATTGCAGAGGTGGAAAAAAGTGAGCAGAGAGACTCAGATTACAAATGTACAAGCATAGGAAGCAGAGATATATCTTCCCAGGATATTAATTACCTCTAAAATGTCATTTTTTTTCCGGTGAGCGGGTGCTTTAGGCAACTGGATATATGGTGGAAAGGAGACTGTGTCAGGCAGCGGGAGGACGGACATGGTGAGAGCTGAACACCACTAAAGGGGTGGGTGCTGCACATGGCTGATGGCCAGCCCATCGCTGGAGCATCCCAAAAGCCCTTAGACCTGCAGAGGGACACTGCCCTCGGACACTGGCCTCTGCTAGGATCGGGAAGACTGCTCTGGCTGGGACTTGACCCTTGCTGGGTGCAGTCGGTTTGAGAGCTTAGTTCAGAACAGAAGCCCTGCTGAGTGGGGAACCCTCGGGTTTAACCAAGAGTAGCTCCAAAAAGGTGCCATAAAGCATTGTGCCCTGTTTTGAACTGGGAAGAGGCACCACTGATGCCAGAATGCTGGGCAAGAGGCAGAGGCTGGGAACAGCCACCACAATGTGAGCAGAGGTGCTCTTAACATGATCAGCCTGTGAAATACAGGAGTCATTGAGAAAGATATTTTGGGGACTACATTGAAAATAAGGGTTACATTTTTTTTTCCTTGTGATTTGGAGTTATCTCTCCCCAGGGATATTACTGAGTGGCTCAGATGCCATCAACTGGGCTCTGGAGATGAAATCTGCATTTTATGTGGGCTTAATATGGTGTGAAACCACTTCTGCATGAGGCCTAATGTACCAGCCAGATCCAGACATGGTTGGCATCTCCAATGGGAGCTGCCTCAGCCACTCCTGCCCTTCAGAAGAGCAGGAGGAGGCAGACCTGGTGTGGGGGACACTCACACCGATTCTTTAGCACAGAGTGGCAGGAAAACCAGTAATGCACCTTCCCAAAGTGTCAGAGCATTTTGTTTCACTGTTTTCTATGTGAAATGCTGCAAATGTTGGCCTTGAACTGACCTTTGGTCATAAAATTACCTCACCTCAATTAAATATTAAAAACAAACAAAATGTCCTGAGTGTGGAATGAATTGTTTTGCTCTACCTGTGGGGATTTTTTATTTCACTTGAGTAGAAAAACTGAGAACCCAGTGTCACAGTGGCTCACCTGGAAATGAGGTTTTGTTCTGGCTTCCCATCATTAAATGTCAGCACATGAAGAAACCAATCTCCCCATCACTACCTCTGCTGGGATTTGGGTGGTTATTGCTTTTTGCTGGCTCTAGGGAAGACTCATGCATGGTGCTGGATTGTATCTGGACCTGTGAAACCAGTTGGGCTGACACTCTGGGGTCTCTTTCTGAGGCTGTAGAGCCTGCAGCAGGATCCCCAGGGATGCCAGTCTCTTGGTTCTGGCAACTGTGATCCTCATTGGGGTTGGTAGTTTTCCTCCCTGAAGCCTTTGCTCCTGGAGTCCAGTGATGTGTAAGATGAGCTTATCTTATTAATCTTCTTTTCTGAATGTTTTTGAGGTTTTGCAGTCAAGCTTAAAAGGACAAAATCAAAAAAAAAAGGCAAAAACCCCCACAAAAACCCCAAAGATGAAATGCCGTAAGATCAGCAACCACATAGAAAAATTGACTAGTGTTAAAGCCAAGATGCCAATGCACAGCCACAGAAATGAAATGAAAGAAGAGATTCACAGAAATTTTGGCTAGTGATGTGTTGCTTCTCCCTGACCCAAACCACCTTGTGGAGCTGAGTGCTGGGTAGTGGCACCTCTGGCTTCATCATTCCCCAGCCTCTGCCCAGGCTACTGCCGAGAGATGCCAGTGCTTGGACTGTGTCCATCTCTTCCAGCTCCTGCAGCAAAATTGATTTACTCAGCATTAATCCCCCCGCCTGGGACCTTGAATAGTGTTGTGTCCTCCCCTCATGCTCCTCACCCATCCTCTGGGCCCACAAGCCTGTGGGTGCCTTTCACAGCTTCCGTTGCCTGAGACTTAAACATTTCCACTGGGAAACACAAGTCTGAAGATTAAGTGTCCCAGCATTTTGCATAGTCATTATTTGCATGCTCAGTTGCTTTTTGGGCCTGATAATCCAGGACAGATTGTGTCTGTAGCAAATAAGATGGTCCCATGTTTGTAGCAAGATTCAGAGCAAAATGCTTGCTGTTCCCTGGTCTTTGCCTACATCAGCACATTTATTATTATTATCATTGTTTTGTTGTACTATTTATTCTACTTTGCTGCTTTGTTGGTTTTCCCTTTGGGATGCTGAAAAAATCAGCACATTTAAATATCCTGTGTGTAAAATGGCACTTGAAATGGCTACTGACCTTCCAATCAGCCTGAAAGGAAACATTTTATGGGAATGTAGAACCGGTTTGGGTTGGAAGGGACCTTAAAGAGCAGCTTGTTCCAAACGCCTGCGCTGAGCAGGGACACCTTCCACTAAAGCAGGTTGCTCAAAGCCTCATCCTGTTGGGCTTTGGACACTTTCAGGGATGGGGGATCCACAACTGCTCACAGGGCAACCTGTGCCAGTGCCTCACCACCCTCACAGCAAAGCAATTCTCTCCAATATTCAATCTTACCCTGCCTCTCAGTTTGAAGCCATTGCCCCTTGTCCTGTCAATCCATAGACTTGCCCAAAGTCCCTCTCCAGCTCTCTTGTAGCTCCTTTAGGTACTGGAAGCTGCTCTAAAGTCTTCCTTGGAGCTTTCTCGTCCCAGTTTCCATGAATTACCCTCTGCAATAGCCCAGACCATTCCTGGGGTGGCTGCTGATCCAGTGTGTTGTTGATGCTCAGCATCTGGGTTGCACAGCAGATTTTTCCCTTCAGTGCCTTTGCTTTTTGGAATGGATGGGTTGGGTGGGACAGGATGGGATGGAAGGGAGGGATGTGTCAATACAACGCGTGCACCTGAGACACGGATGTTATGCTGCAGCCTGGGTCACCCCAGGTTAAACCTCATGAAACGAACTGGCCTGAAGAGAGATTTACAGCACCAAATCCCATCCTGACCCTGAAGATGGATATTCATATTTCACTCAACAGGGATATTTACCTACTTAGGAAAAAAAAAACCAAACACTAAGTGCTTTCTTCCCAGGCATGTTTTTGTCTGACAGTGTGTGTAATCCTAATCCCTTGGCAGGGCTAAACCAGAGCTGGAGTGGGCAGGTGCCTGGCACAGGGAGGGAGGCAGCGCCTGATGGTCACTGGGGCTGAAGAAGGGCTGGAAACATCAAACAAAGTGGCTGGGGCAGAGAAGGAGAGGAGGAGTTGGTGTAGCTAAGAGGGACCTGGGTCCCTCACCCTGCTGATTACAAAGGCTACTCCCCTTGGGTCAGAGGCTGAGATGTGGGAAAGCTCGGGTCTTGTTCTGAGGAAGATCATGGTGAGGTGGAGTGGTTGTAGAAAGGGCTGGAGAATGCCATTGTATCAGTTCTCCATCTGAGACCTGGGCACGGGTTCCTCCCCAGCGTTGTCCTCCCCAGATGCTGAGCTTGTTCTATTTCTAATTTAGAAAAGGAATGACAAAGGAAGAAGGAAACAGTTTATGTTTTCCCTAGAAAAGCCAGTCTCATGCACTCTTCCCCCAACCAGGCAGGATTAAATTGCAGCTCTGGGTATATACAAACATCCCCTTGTTTTCTCAGCACTGAGCTGGTCGAGGGGGTTTAAAGGTCATTACTGAAGTTTGGGTTGATTTGGTAGCAAAAGGGTGACTCAGAGAACAAGTTCAGGTTATGTTATCACAGGATTATGCAGAGTTTTAGACTAAAATCTTCTTTAGAGTCCTTGGGCCTTAGCCAGATGTCAGATTCCCCTCTGAGCATCCACCCGATGGGGCTCAGCTGTGATAAAGCACCTCTCCAACAACATGGCTTTTACTGTGGACAAATAAGCTGAACCCTGAATACCATAGAAATGCAAAAGACAGTGGCTGCATGTAGCCCATGACTCTGTTTGGGAGGTCTCGGGGTGGAGGGATTTTTTGTTTGAAAACCCGTTAAAGTCCTCCAGCTTGAAGGGGTTTAATTTGGCCCCTAAATTGTTAAAACGTGCTGAAGGATGAGTAGCAACTGCTGGGAATTGTCTGCTCATGTTTAATGCAGCATCTGGGAACCCAGGAACTGGGCTTAGTGCACTGTCACTCTGGAACAGCACCCTTCACATCCATGGCAGTGCAAGGGTGGAGTGGAGGAGCAGCAGTGAGGTCTGCTCTGCTTCATCAGGGCTCTTCTCCCAAAATCAACCTGCTTATTTTCCCACATTCATGTCCATCCTCCTTCTCTGCCCTTCACCCTTCTCCTGGAGCTGAAGCCTTCCATGCCTTCTCTGGGATCATGAATAAATGTCTTTGCTCTGCATTAAACCAGAGCACCCAAAATTTCAGCCTTTTCTGGCAGCCCTGGGTGATGGTGAGGTGAGCTGAATCTAAGCACTGGCTGTTGCCAGCATCCCCTGTGCTGTGCAACTCTTTAAAATGGCTTAATCTGGGAAATACTGTAATCCCTCATCTGACTTCACAGGCAGAAGAATCCAGGTGGCATTTTGCAGTGCCAGCAACAACGCTGTTATCCCATACACGTTTTAAACTCCTTCAGTTTGATGTCCCTTAAAAAGATGAGCCCATCAGCTCAGCAACTGGCAGTGCTAAAGAAATAGGAAGTTTTAGAAAATAAAATTCTTTGCAGGAAAGAGGGAAAAAAGCAGTGCACCAGCCACTCTGTAAGGTCTGAAATGTGTTAGCCCAGGCATAGGGCAGCACCATGGAGCCTCCTTTCCCTGACTGCTTGGGGATCCTGGTGGGAAGCAACCTGTAAAGAAATGATGTATCCATGTAATACCACGGCTATTTTGCTGGGCGGCAAACAAGCTAGCTACTCAGCGCCCTGGGGAGATGAAAATAGCATCTCTGTGCACTGGTCTTTGCACTGGAAAATATTTGAAATATTTTCAGAAAAAAAAATAATAGGAAAAGTCAGAGTTATGTTTAGCAACAGCAGCCGATTGTGTCCCCAAGCTGGAAGACAATGTGGGTGGATGTCATTTCAGAGCTCTGAATGATGTGTCATGCACCAGGATTCAGGTTAGAGCTCCATGAGGAAGGACATGAGGAAGAGCACTCTGTGGAGGATGAGGGATCTGTGCTTAGCAGGCTGGCTGAGTTTAGAGCCAGGGTGGCTGCGGTGGGGACACAGAGTGCTCCTGGCCCTGGCAGCAACCCCAGGACACACGGGTAAAAAGTGGGCAGTCACTGGTGAGGTGATGGTGGTACACCCCTACCCTGTGGCCAGTAGAGTCCCCAGCCCTCTGATTCTCATTAGCATCATTCATATCTTATACTTTTTACAGGCCTAATGATACAAGAATGCTGGAGGCTCATAAATAATGTCTGCTGGTGTGAGACTGCAGTAAAGAGTAACCAACTTTCTTCTGGGTCAAGTGAGCGGCCCCATCCACAGCCCTTGGTTGTTTCCAACTCAACTTTGCTTTCTGCAATTAGTTCCTCTCCATACTCTATCATCATCCTTCCATTCCTCCACCATTGCCTTCTCAATCCCCCATCATCATCCTTCCAGTCCTCTATCATCTCCTCCACTCTCCATCATTGTCCTTCCTATCTTTCATTGCTGTCCTCTCCATCCCCCATTATAATCCCTTCCATCCTCCATCACTTTGTCATCCTTCATCACTATCGGCCACTACCCTCTCCTTGTGCTGGGTGGCTCTGCCAAATCCCAATATCCCCAAGGAGCTGCCAGTCAAGTGCCTCTCTGCACGTGACCTGAAATTCAGGGATTTCTCTTGGACTCCTTTAGGGAAAAAAGGACTTGAGAGCTCGTGTTTGGTTCCCTAGCAACAGTCCTGCTTCTAATTTCTGATTTTCTTTCGGGGGGATCCTTCACATGTTGTGCCCTGGTCTGGAGAAGCACTCCATCCCTAGAGCAAGGGAGAGCCCAGGCAGGCAGACAGTGCCAGCGTGTCTGTGGCACAGCCAGGGACAGACAAGGCTTGGAGATGAGCACCCCTGCAATGAATTCCAAGACCCACAGCTCTCCTTTTGCAAACAAAATCCTCCATTTTTAAAAACAAACGACATTTGTGAGAGTGTGTAACCATGGGGAAACATCTGCCAGTGCCTTCCCTGTGGGTGCTGGGTGCTGATGTCAAGTCAAAATATGAGCAAAATTATGATGGTGAATGGGGAACCATGCTCTCCATGACTAATGGGGGATATTCCATGTGCACAGAAGTTATTAAATAAATCAGTCATGAACATCTCAGAGCAAATTACTGCAAGTAAAAACAATTATGTACTTAAACAAGGAGGGGAGGAATTTTAAAGGCATATTTGAAGTTAGTTTAAAGTGATCCACTTCTTGGAGGGGAGTTTTCCTCACAGTGGTGGGGAAGGAATATGTGTCATTAATGGTTAAGGCAGCTTTTTACTGAAAATGGTGGGTTTATGCTTTGTGGGTTTGGGTCATGCAGGGAATGCTTTCCATGGAGAAAATAAATAGACCTCTGATGAAGACAAATATTTTTAGGGTCCTTTAGGTCAAACATTAGGAAAATTCTCCCAATATTATTTAGAAGGGAATATTGCAAACCCCAAAATATTTCAGGGCGTTTCAGTGTGGTATCCACTTGCTGGGCAGGGAGAGGAGATGGACACATCTCCCTGTGGTCCCCAACCTCACTGCATTCACCAGCACCACTCTCTCCCCTCAGCTGCCTCAGATCTAGGGGCAAACGCAACATGCACAGGCAGTAAAAGCCAATCCATAAATGCCAACTTGGGACCATTTTTCTGGCAGGGAACAAACACTCCCAGGTCCCACCAGTGCAGCTGCAGGGTAGGACATGCCTCGGGGAATAGCCCGGCTGCATTTCACGGAGCTCCTTTGCTTTTCCACAGCTTTTAGATTTTTTTCCTAAGCAACATAATGGAATTTAATACAAAGCTATATCCGCACTGGAAATTTCTTTTGCAAGTAAAAGCCTGCCAAAAACATATGATTTAGCTCTTTCAAATTTCTAAATATACATTTGCATGCAAATTTGTAACTTGAAATTATAAATTGAAATGTGCATTTCCCCTTTGCTGATGTTAGGAATGTTTTCCTGAAGTGAGAAATGTTATCCTCATTATTTGACCAAAACGTGCAAGAATTTCATTGCCTATAGAATAAATGTTCTTGTTATTTAAGGCATATTGAAAAAAAGCTCTTGATACTACTTTCTTGGCTTCATTTCACAACAAATGCATCATTTCCAATGACTGGCATGGAGCGGGAGATGAATTTAAAGTGTGTCTAAATCTAGTTGGTTTATTCTCAACACGAGTGTAGACATGGTCAGTCAAGCCGAGCAGAGGCAGCTGCTCCCCACAGTGGGGGCTGAGCCCAGTGTGGGACAGGTCACGCTCCTTTCAAGGGCTCCTGAACCTCCTAGATCAGGCTTTGCCCCTTTGCTTCACATTTGAGCCCAGAAGGGGTGAGGATGCCTGGCCCTTCATCCCCTGTGCCCATCCCTGCACAGAGTGGTGCAGGTTGGCACCCACCTCTCCCTGAGGGCACATGATGATGGTTCAGCCCTTTATGCCCACGTGCAATTCTGTGTGGTTTTAAAGGCAACCCACTCCCCTCCACTCCAAAAGATTCTCCTTTTGGGTTTAACATACCAGAAACTCCCATCGTCCCTTTTTGTGAGCAGGGGTGTTCCATATCTCCATGCTGTTTCATGTGTCCAAGAGTGACGCTCCAGCTCCCCAGGTCCTTGAGCAATCTGCTGTCATGGTTTGCAGTTCAGCTCTGTCCTCAAATCTCTCCTCACTCTGCATAAAATTATACATCCCCTGGGGAATATTGCCTGCTCTCACTTGCTCTATTCACACCTACTCCTCCTGGAACCAGGATCAACACCTTGGGAAAGGAAAATCCACCCCCTCAGCATCACATCCTGTCCTAAGGGTGGTCGCTGTGCTTGCAGCAGCAGCAGCAGCACAAACTCCCACCTGGAGCTGTGCCAGGCAGCAAGCACAGAAGGATGCTCCAGGTGTTAAGCACAGCACTATTTTGATCCCTTCGTTGTGGGAAAATTGCTTCAACAATCTTTTTTCTGTGTAAGCAAAGCTAGAGTAATTACCATGGAAAAAAAAATTAAAAATCAAATGTTAACATTTCTCTGAAAAAGGTCTCATGATGATTAAATATTTCAATGGGTTCCTCTTTAGTAATGCAAAACTAATCAACTTCCAGATGATATTTAAAAAGCAGAGAACGGTGTATGGCTTAATATCCTAATTTCAATAGGCCAGGGTTTAGAAGACAGCTAATTATAAAATAATCCTTTTATGTTGTGTAAAACATCATTTTAAAGCAGATACTCACTACAAACACAGGATTTCCTTATTGCTGGAAGTAATTAGCTGGGTGCTGACTTAACACGTCAATGTGTGTATGGAGCAGCTCTCAGGCTGGGCTAAGACGATGGAGCTGGGTTTGGGGTGAAATGCCTCCTCTGTGGGCTTGTACCAGGGTCCATTTGGCCCCAAAGGTGTTTTGGCTGCACAGAGTCTCACTGTGCTGCGGTACATCTCCATCCCTCTCACCTGGAAAGAGGGATGGAGATGTACCTGAGCCTACAGCCAGAGCACAGCCTGGGGAGAAGACAGAGTGATAAATGCCACCAGAACAGGCAGCACCATTGCTGGCAAGACACACAGCCAGAGAGTACCTCTGAACCCCACAGCACCCTGTGCAGGAGCTGGCTGGGCAACAGGGTACCCCATTTCTGTTGTTTTACAGCCAAGGTCTCGCTTCCATGGAGCCCCCTCCATCTCCAACAACAACCAATAATTAATTGAAGTCACAATAAAGCCCTGCTCTGGGGCATACCCACCCTTCCCAAGGGCTTTCCACCAGCAAGAAATTGTCACCATTTTTTTCAGCTTTGTGGCTCCAGTTTTGCCTCATGAGAGCAGTATAAAGCGATGGGAACCAGTGTCGGGAGCAGTACTGAGCCAAAACGAATTAACCTGGAATTTCCCTTCAGGAGCTGGTGGGAAAAGATCCCCAAATGACCTCAAAGATCAAGTCACTTCAGCGATTTAAGGGGCTGGATGGGATCAGCACAAGGGAAGAATTGCGAAGGGCATCGCACAGGGCGGGCACAGAGGCAGAGCAGCTTTGGCCTGTGCCGTGAATTATAAAGGCTATGGAGTATGTTTAGGCACACTTGGCTCCTGTCACACTGGTAAGCACCACAGCCCAGCGCGGTGGCAGGGGGCTGCTCCCCGGGAGCATGACGGGGGATTCATTCTGATCCTGCCACATAAAATGGGGATCTGCTGAGCTGCCAGTGCTGCCCCCACCCCAGGGGTGAGGGTGCCCATCCAGGGCTAGTGGCAGAGGCTGCAGGGATGCCAGCCCTGCCTTTCCCACGCAGTTACAGCACATGCATATTTCATGGCAAATAATGGGATTTTGCTGTCGATACCACTCTCAGATTTCTTTCCACCCTGCTACGTTTTCAGGTTAAATAAATGTAAGTCTTTGGGATCACTTCAGCCCCAGGAGAAGAAGCTTTCCCAGTGAGTTGGCAATGTCCCACAATAGTGGCCAGCACTGGCCAGTTGCAGCTGTGTGGGGGCTCAGGCTTGCCTGGTGCAAATCCCAATCCCCGTAACTCATCTCTGTGAGCCCACACAGGGCTCCAAGTGCCAGCTGCAGCCTGACTGGGGGTGTTTGCCCTGCAGTTGTCCTCATCTCTGCTGGCGGCCTGTGGCTGAGAGGCGTGGGGACAGGGATGGGGAGCCTTGGTATCACCCATGACTCTGTGAGCATCCCTTTCGGAGGGGTGGGAGAGCACATTTCTCCAAACATCCTCCCCACTGTCCCAATCCACTAATAGCCTGGTAATCCTCTTACGGGGGTCAGCCTGGGGCACCCACAGAGCCTTTGTGTAATGCTAGGGAGGAGAAATGTGTTTTCACTGCCGTGGCAAAAGGTCAGTGCTTGCTGGCTGCCACTGCTCCAGGACAAGGATGGGGCCCACTGCTGCCCTGTGCCTGTGGCTGCTCCCAACATATCCCAGCTCCAGATGTGCCGGTCCCTGCCATCACCACCCTTTCATGGAACTTCCTTTGCAAGGACATCCCCATTTGGGCAACCCCTCGTCTTGGCAGCCTATTTTGGGACCTGTAAGCGGCGCGTTCCGCCTTGGCTCTATTAATATCCTGCCCAGCCTCTCCGGATGGTTAAGCTCCCGTTTAATGCTGGGCTGGTGCCAAGGGAGCCTCTAGGAAGATGAGGATGGTTTGGCAGCTGCTTGGGGTCTCCAGCCCCAATGAAGTTCCAGGACATGTCCAAGCCCCTTTAGCCCCTGTGGCTGGGTACATGCAGTCCTGCCCCCTGCTCCCTGACTCTCACTGCCAGCAGTACAGCACCTGGCAGGATCAAGATTGCTGAACTGGTCCTGTTGCCTAAAACAGTCCCCCTAAAACAGCTACTTTTCTCTGCAGGTAGAGGAAAATGAAGTGCAAACTCCAGAGCAACATGGACTTTATGCCAACATCAGGCAGCAGTTTGGAGCTGAGTGCTAGCAGATGAAAAATCAGATTTCCACCATATTCCAAATGCTGCCAGTTGGTGACATTGTTGATGAGTCATAAGGAGACACTTTCTCCATTGGTGCTACCACAGCCATGGACACACTCTGAGGCACGACCTCAGCACGTGGGGCTCCCCGGCCCAAAACCCATACCCAGTCAGACCCCTTTCCAGGGGGCAGGAATTTGTTCTTTTTTTTATCTGCGAGACATTACAAGTGCCAGCTCGAGGCCTTGTTTATAATTTTTGCAGGAGCTGTGCTGGTTGCACATCCCTCTGCAGGCCCCTGGGTCAGCACAGGCAACGCTGCAGCCCAGGAGAGGCTTTGCGGGGTGTCAGCCCCCCAGGCGTGCGTTGGGGTTGTCACCAGCTTTAACATCCCCAGCAAATGAGCTACTTCATGTCAACATATTTGTTTCTTTTCAGTAATGAGGCAACTTCATTTCCACAGGCTGCTCAAACAGCACACAGCATCTGATTATTAAAAATGCTGCTGGAAGCCAGCCCACAACCTACTTAGGCATTAATCTTCCTTGACAGATGCTGACGAGGAATCGCTCCAGCAGCCGGGACCAGCTCCCCTGTCCAGCGCACTTCATCCCTTAAAAGCTGGGTATTATCCCCGCTACCACTGGCAGGAGCTGGTGGTGGATGCCACGTCGCCAGGAGAGGTTGAGCTGGGCGAGCAGCAGGACAGACATCCCGGGCAGGACCGACGGCTGCTGGGGGCTGCACAGAGCTGGGTGTGCTGGCAGCGAGTGGTGTGGGAGCTGCTCCGGCACTGGGCACTGTTACTGAGTCATGGCACTGTGGGGTTCCTATTTTTTTTCTCACACAGAAATAGGCAGAGTCATGTCAAGTCAAACACTTCATGAATTCCTGTTTTGTTCATCACATATTTTTAGGAGGGGAAAAAAAACCCCAACATTTTTTTCCCTCCAAGTCAGACTCTTTCACACTGGTTGTCACAGGAGGATTTTACACTTTTTCTGTACTGACATTTCCTCACCAAAAGTACTCCAGTGAAATTTAAAGATGCAATTCAGGGTCGAAAATGAAATATTTCACCTTTTCTTATATTAAGCCTGTCTGAACTTTTTCTATCTTCATTTCTGCAGAAAACTCCTTTCCTCATGGTTTTTCTTGACTCACGGTCTGGAGAAACCTGTCCTGGTTGCTGCTCTCCTGTAAGCTCCCCAGTGCATATATTTGGGTGCAAATATAATACAGGAGCAGCCAAGTAATCACCCAGATAGGATAAAAATACATATTTCTGATGCTCACTGGGGCATTTTGAAATTCGAGATGTCTCAGCAGTTTCAATCGGCCACTGTTAGAGACAGAGGAAAACCCAAGGAATATTATCCCAGTGTTTCAGCGGAGCTGTGACACCTCCCGGAGCAGGAGCTGGTGGGGAGTGCGCTGGCGCGTGGGCAGGCGTGAGCTGTGCTCCCAGATTGTGGGTGCTGGCACAAAGGCACAAGCGTGGGGTTGCTGTACTTGCCCTCCCACCTGCTGCCTGAGCCCTGATAAAAAACCCCAAACCACGAAAAAGCCCCAAAGGAAACCAGGCAGGTGGTGGGGACAGCACTTGCAGGGATATCCACCTTCCAGCATGAGCCAAAGGGTCCTCTGGCTTGCTTGGGCAGTGGAGGTGCACGGATGTGAGCAAGGCCACTGGGAGAGTTGGTGGCAGGATCAGGTCCATCTCTGTCTGCAGTCTCCCATTTCTGGGAAAGCAGATGGGAGGAAATCAGATTGGGTCTGGCACCTCTGTGGAGCTTTTCTTGCTCTAATTGCAGGGTGGATGGGGAAAGGCAGATCCCTCACCAGCTTTCAGGGCCCTTGGGACAAGAGTGTAGCCACATCAGCCCATCCAGCCCCACCTGCCAAAGTGACCAAGCACTGTGAAGCAAAGCTGTGAAGGCTCGGGTACTCATTGCATTCTTTTTGCTGCCTCCAAATTATTTTTAGCAGCTCGATCCTGGGAGAAGGGCAAGAAGTCAAGGCGACACGTGGCGAGGTTGGGTCCATCTCCAGCCCAAGGGCTGCTGGTGCTGCCGTGCACTCGCAGGGGCTGCAGAAAATGTTCCAGGACTTGGGGTCTGGTGGCACTGGAAGAAGTGGGTGGCCTTGCCAAGGTACAGCAGGCGCCAGCCAGACCCAGTCGGGCAGATAGAGCAGGACTGCTGTGTCACCAGGGCTTATCAGACCTTGGGAAACTTCCCCTCCTTCCAGCCGGCTGCTTGCTGGCTGCGGTTTTGCCACCCTACTCCTTCAACCAACACCCACATAATGTTATAGGTCACTATAACCCCTCAGGTTTAACTTTTCAACAGACGAGAGCAAATTAAACAAACCAGTTTCCCTGCTTCACTCCCAATTGCTACGATGTCCTCACAGCCTCGGCATCATGTGTAAGTGACTTTTCTCAGAGAAAAATTAAATAAAACCAAGTGTCCTATTTGTAGTGGGTCTCATCCAGTCATGTTCCCCACCACGACCCCTTGCAGGTGCTGGGTTCAGCAGCTACTCCAGGATATCCTGTGCCCCAGCTGGATCTGGGGAACAATGAGCTGGGCATCTCCTGGCCACCCGCATCCGGTGTGGTGAGAGATGCCAGCCGGCTCCTTCCCGTCTCTCAACCCTTGCCTCTGGCTCCAGCCCCTTCCCTGGGGTACAGTGGCACCTGAGCCACAGCTGCAGCTCCTTCAGCACCCAAATTTCCATCCAGAGGCTCTTGCTTCCCACTTCAGTGAGCAGAGGCAGCTTTCCCTCCCTCCTTCCTGCTTTGTCCAAAAACAATTGCAATTAATTAGGAGGATGGCTTCATCCTTAGCCAATGTCAGGGAAATTACCAGCTGCATTGCACTTCTTTCCCTCTTTTCTCTGTCTGCCATGAGCCCACGGGTGCTGAGCAGCCTGGGGCTGTGGGGATGCTCTGGTCTCCCTGTGTTGCTCCCTTGGCCATGCCTCTGCTTCCTGGTGCAGTCCTGTCCCTTTTCAGGAAACCACTGCTTTGCTTCCAGTTTCTCTAGCCCAACTTCCTCCCTTTCCCCATCATCATGTGCCACACAATCACTGAGGCAACTATAGCACCAAATAAATGCTCTATAGCTGCCTCAGGAGTGGAGGATTAACAGAATCCTGGAATGGTTTGGGCTGGAAGGGTCCTTAAAACTCATCTGATTCCAATCCTCTGCAGCTGGCAGAGACACCTTCCACTAGACGAGGAAGGAGCATTTCTTGATGGAAGATCAGGCTGGGAAATGGCAGCTCCTTTTCCAGATGAAGCAGGCGAATTTGGGGTGAGTGCAGAGCCATCCTTAGATGTGTTTTTGGTTCACCTTGGCAAAATACCAGGGATGTCTGCAGGAGCAGTGCCCTGGGAAGTTATATCGGGGCCTATGGAAGAGCAGTGCCTTCCCAGGAAATCTTCCCTCCGCCTAAGTTACAAGCTGAAAATGAAGTACTCCCCTTCTGACAGAGCAAATCTCTTAACACCATGAGAAAAAAAGTAATTCCAAGCCCAGACCATATTTGCCATAAATTTTGCAGCACGGAAAATTTCCATCAGCCTGGCAGGTGCAACACAAACACCACTCACTATGTGCCTGATTGCCTTCCTGATTGATTTACAGGCCAGAGGCATCGCTTCTTGTCACCTGTGGATGCTCTATCACCCACTGAGTGCAGCTGGCTGCAGCTCCCTGGTGACATTGTGGCTACCAGCTGGGATGTAAGGTGGTCTCCCTGGATTTTCCTTTTGGGGAGACCCTTGTCACTCAAAATCTCTGCCCACAAGGCTTGTGCAAGGGAGTAAGTGACTGGGTTGACCAGGAGCTACCACGGTGTGGTGCAGAGCACAGCCTCTGAAAGCTGGCTGACTGAAACACTCCAAGCAAGAAGTATATCCGAAGACTATCCAAAGTACATCCTAGGAAGTCAAACATCAACACAAGCTCCACACGTGTCTCGTGTGTGCACGACTGAGCTGTGTCAAACCCTGCTTTGCCCCATGAATGTACATACCTGCACACACGCGGCTCTTCTCAGGGGTTGTAAGACCAGAGCTGGCAAGCTTTGGGTTTTATTTATTTTTGCTCCTGGCCTATAGAAAGATAAACCTATAAACTCATGATGTTTCTTGCGGGGAGGTTTCTGCTGCCGGCCGGCTCGCTTTTGCCGGTACATGCTGCCCTCTTGAGCATCTCGCAGGAGGAGCCGGCTCTGCCCGCAGCCCAGCCGGCCCCACCGCCTGCCTCCTCCAGCTGCAGCAACAGCCTCTCTGACTTCTTCTATCACTTAGTAGCACTTGCTGCTGGCATGTTAATTCAGTTATTAAAGAAGAAATCCCATCAGGATGCACACTCAGCTACATGAGCTGGGGATGGGCAGCAGGAGCGGCTGGTGGTGGCAGGAATAGTAGGAGCTGTGTGACAGCAGCCAAGAGCCAGTGTGTGACAATCACAGCACAGACAGAGAATGAATTAAAAAAAAATCCCAAGCAGATTACTGTGACATTACTGGAGTGTCTCATATGCTAACCAAGCATCGCAATGTCTATCTATAGGGTAAATCAAGGGGTGTTTATAATAGTGTGAGAGCACAGGTGATGGTGCAGGAGAAGACGTGCAGTGCCCACAACCCCAACAACCCCAGACTCAAAGCTGCCATATCCCCAGCACTGCTCCATTGACTCTGCAAGCCTAGAACCAAATTATGGGGCTCTGTGGCTGGGAATCAATTTCAATTCCCTTTCCAGCCACTGAGAGCAGCTCCTGGAGGTAGGAAATCACAGAGGGCTGGGATCCTGCTTCCGTCCTCCCTGGTGATGCTCCACACTGCTGCTGCTGCTATTAATCACAGCTGCAGTAATGAAGTTAATGATCTGGGATCTCTTCTAATTATGTCTTCTCCAAACACAGGTCGGCCTCTGCCTTCACTGAGGGGACTCAGTGTGGGTGATTCAAACTCCGCAGGCTGCTGAAGGCTCAGATCTCTGAATCAGCTTCAGTGTACAGGATGGCCTCAGCTGAACTCCTGTGTTTCCCCCAAGCAGGCTGACCAGCAGCAGGACATTCTTGATCACAGAGCATTTCAAACGAGACTTCTATTTGTGTAGAAGTTTTAATAGACTGGTTTGCAAACTTGGGTGTCGGATTAAAATCGAGGGCCCTCTGCAGCACCTTGAAGCCATGGCCTCGGTAATGGCAGAGTCACCCTGATATGGGGAAGACTTGGGATTACATTGCTCAGGAAACCTGGAGCCTGGCTGTGGGGTGTGCTTGCTTTGCTAACAGCTGGCACTCAGGTTTCTAAAAGACACCAAAATAGGCTTCATTTTTTTCTTTAGACACCAGCCCTGTGACTCCTTACAAGGGGTGTTTAGTTTTTGTAGCCACAGGAGATGAAAGGTGGTCACGGCCTGTTACATCCCCCAGCACATCCAGCTCTCACAGCATCCCAAATACACAATTTTTAGAACACAGTGTGAAGATTTCAAGTTTCCAAAGGCAATGCTGGCCCACACTTCTGGAAGCTGATCAGGTGCCTCAAATGACAAAAGCATCATTATAGCTCTTGAAGGGAAGAGCTGAATGACGTCATGCTGAACGATGCTTTCATTTCCTTCATATTTGCCAGCCTTTTACAGAGCAGTGTTGAGTTGCTCAGACGTTTAAGACACCACAAGAGGTGGCTCTTAATAGAGCTGAGGACTTTGATTCTGGTTTGCTGACACCAGATTAATTGCAGCCGTGAATGGGCCCGGGGAGGAGCACTGCTTGCTCCTCAGGGTAAAAGCAGCGTGTTTGCACAGAACGCCTTTATAAACTCCTGGGGGGTTGAGGTTGGTTTGGCATTATTTTCCTCCCTTTCCCCTATTCTTCATATTTGAGCACTAAATCAACACCATATGATGTCTGGTTCATTTTCTCATTAGAACTACTCTGTTGACTGTATAATTTCCCAGCATCACATTGCAGCACTGCTACTTCTCAGATGACACCTCAGCAGCCAAAGTTTGTGTGTCTGAGCATCCAGGCTCTGCTTTCCACAGGGAAGAGAAACAATTTGTCCCCTGTGAGTTTCTCTGGATCCCAGGAGTCTGAGGGAGAATGACATGGAATCATAGAATTTTAGAATGGTTTGGGTCGGAAGAGACTTTAAAGATTATCTCATTACAATCCCCTGCCATGGGCAGGGCCACCTTCCACTAATCCAGGTGGCTCAAAGCCCCATCCAACCTGGCTTTGAACACTTCCAGCGATGGGGAATCCACAGCTGCTCACAGGGCAACCAATCTCACAGGGAAGCTCTTCCTAATCTCTAATCTAACCCTGCCCTCTGTCAATTTGAAGCCATTCTCCCTTGTTCTGCCACTCTATGCCCTTGTCCAAAGTCTCTCTCCAGCTCTCTTGTAGCCCATTTAGGTACTGGAAGGGGTTCTAAGGTCTCTCTATAGTCTTCTCCAGGATGAACAAGCTCACCTCTCTCAGCATGTCTCCATAGCAGAGGTGCTCCGTCCCTTAGAGCATCTTTGTGGCCTCTTCTGGACTCACTTCAACAGGTACATGCCCTTCATATGTTGGGGTCCCAGAGCTGGACACAGCACTGCAGGTGGGGTCCCAGCAGAGCAGAGGTGAGCTGCACTCTCCTGAGGTGGCTGGAGCCATCCCAGCAGACACACTGGTGCATAACAGCGTAAGTATTGAGACATCTGTACTGCGTGCGTTAAACCTGCATCCAAAACCCTGCTCAGATTAGGAGTTGGTACATGGAATTGGGATAGGACATATGAAAACAGTGAATAGAGAGGGGAGACAATGTTTTGTTTCTAAACAGCAAAGTTTCCCTTAAATTTTGTAAATGAATTTCAAAGAGCGTCTGATCAGCCATTGAACACAGTCCAGAGCCCTGGCTGAGCTGTTGCCGTCCGTGTCCAAGCCACATCCCTCTTTGGAAAAGAAACCCTCAATAACATGTTAGTAAACAATATTCAGCGCTGGAAAAAATTATTTACAACTCAGCGGGGAACAGCACAGACAATAAAGCCTAGACACTTTTAAATGCTGTGGGATGCGGCGGGGAAACGTTTTCTCAAAGCCCAGTAGGACCAGTGGAAGCGCCGGGGGCCGGGCTGGATCCCGGAGCATCCCGGAGCATCCCGGAGCATCCCGGAGCATCCCGGAGCATCCCGGAGCATCCCGGAGCATCCCGGAGCCCGCAGTGCCGCGGGGTGCCGCCAGGGGGCGGGCGCTGCAGCGCTGCCCGGGCCGGCCCCGGTGATAATTGGCTTTTTGAGGCGTGTAATTAATGATCCCCCATCGCCTCCGAAGGCTGTGCCGGGCCGTGCGGCTTGGGGCCCACGCGTGGCCGTGGGTGCGTGCGGCTGAGCCGGGCTGTGCCCGCGGTTTTCTCACTTGCCGGACAAGGAGTGATTCTCAGGGGTTTTGGGACCTGCTCTCCCACCCCAGATCAGTCCCAATGCTGGAGCAAACAGCACGCCTGCCTCAGCCCCTGCAGCAGAAGCGCTGCCAGATCCACGTTTCCACCTGCAATCTCTTCCATGGCTTTTTTCCTCCTCGCTGGGACTTCTGAAATGCAGACCTTGGAAACGAACTTCGGCCTTTGGACAGAAACATCTTGGCTGGGATGAGCTCAGTGGGACTCTGCTGTGGTCCTCAAGCGTCTGGCTGGGCTAAAGGAGCATGTTCCTTTTTGGAATTGTGTTTTCCTATCAGCTGTCCCTGTTGTACCACGCTGTCCGTCCCCACCGGACAGGATCATCTCTCATCCCAGGCACAGATTTTGCTCCTGATGTGGTTTCCAGGGAGAAGCATCAGCTGTGTCCAGGAAAGCCAGGTGTGTGGTACACACATCTGCCTCGTGTGATAGGTAAGGGCACAGGTTTGCAAATCCTTCCCTAAATGAGAAAGATACTTGATTTATAAATCCCCCATCAGGGCAAAGTCCCAAAGTGAAGTCAACAGCAGAACTTTAAGTTTTTTCATTATTATTATTTTTAATTCCTGGATAAATGTTTATTTGTCACTGCCCCCCTCCTCCCTCCCCCTTCTCTCTGGGAGAGGCTGACCATGGGCAGCAAAGCCTGGATGGTGGTGACAGCGAGAGGGCTTGCAGAGGTCACTGCTCCAAATCTCAGCTCCCTCTTATTCCTGATGCCACTGGTAGGAGTCATGGTGGTTGTTACCCATTAGGGTCATCCCCGGTGCTGGCAGGGACAGGAACCAGCTCCTTTCAGAGTTCAGGATATTTTAACAGCAATGAAAACTGGCTGCCAAACCAAAATGAGAGGAGAGGACAGGCAAGGGGAGGAGTCTCCCCTTGGGAAGCATAGGGGCCAGCTCTCCTGCACACCTCTTATATTTATGGCATGTTTCTGCCACCTTTAAGCCATAAATTTTGTCAATGACCGTCCCTTGGTGCCTCTCTGAGATCCTCTGTCTGGGATTTACTGCTCAACTTTGCAACAGAGAAATACAGCACTGGCCACAACTCACGGTGCCGTACCTGCCAGCCCTGAGCGCTGGGATGCTTCCCCAGCTTGCCCTCCACCTGAGCCTGGCCTCAGGCACCATTGTGTTTTATTTAGAACCCTGTTTTGCTGCTTTACCACAGGTCTTCAGGTCGGGGTCTCCTGCAGTGACATGTCTTCAGGCTAAGCAAAGGGCCGGTGCTCTGCGGGCGAGCAGGACTGTCCTCAGGGGCAGCCGGCAGACGCCGCGGGCACAGGAGCGTGCGATGGTATCGCATGTTGCTGTTGGGTTTCATGAGCCACGTACAGGTTTAGGCTTCCTGTCCTCTTTGATATCACGGAGCCCATTAAAGTTTCACATCTCATGTTATGAAATATGGCACACGTCAGGGTTTTTTTTTCCTCCTTCCTGGGCTCCTCTCAGCTTTCAGCTCACAGCCTGTGAGAGGCAGCAGCCCTTCCGCCCAGCATCATCCTGGAAGGGCTGGTACCCATCACATCATTCCCTGCTGATGGTCTCCTGGGAGCTGGCTGTCCTTTCCAACCCTTCTGCCTTTTTCAAAGCTAAGGAACGCTGCTGAGCCTGGCTGCCCTCCCCAGCAGCTGAGACCAAACCCTCTCGCTACATGAGTGCCCACCCTATATGCATAACTGCTCTGCTTTTCCTCCCACATTTAATCTGAGATGATTTTGCCCATGGAGTGATCCACCCTCAGGGTTTTACAGGATCAGCCTGGCTCCCTGCCACCCCCAGGCAGGGCAGGAGGGAGTTTCCCAGCTTCTCCCCAGGAGCAGGATGGCCTCAATGTTGGGGCAGTGGGCATGGCGGGAGACAGGGCACTCCCACAGCTTGCACAGCCTGGCGCTATCAGCCTTGGCATCTCCAGCTGCATCTTCCGTGGGGGATTTATCTCCACCAAATCTGCAAATCGTAGCATGTAATTTTCCCTCCTTCTAGTCCGGGGGAGGATTTGTGGCCAGAGCGGAACAGACAGATATTTGAGGCTGGGAGCAGGGAGCCTGCTGTGCCATGTTTGCAGCCAACCCCACAGGGCAGCCTTGCCAGTGCCGGCCACGGCAAGATCAAAGATGCTGTTTGCCACCAGGATCTGTCCTTGGCAGCCACTGGCTTCCCACGGTAGCTGAGTGTCTCATCTCAGTGAGAGGAGCCATCCAAGGTCTAGACGGAGAGGAAAGATGGATGCTGTGTTTCACCAGGTTTTCCAAGCATCAGTGCCATAATTTTGGGGCTGGACCCTTGCTGACCACCTGCAGGCTCAGGTTTCTACACCAATGTCCCTGTTTTTCAGAGAAACCTCAGCTCTCCACCTGCAGTGGATGAGGCTGGTTCATGCTGCTCAACCTGGTGTGCACAGATGAGTCCACACTTGTGGTTTTTACTGGTTTTCCCCTTTTTCAGGTCTAACAAAACAGCATGTTCAGAAGGCGATTTTAATGAGTTGTGTCATGATTCTGCTTAGCTATAAGTTACAGAAAAAAACATTAAGCCAGACAGGGGTAAAATAGCGTTCAGTGTAATCAAAACTGTGAGTCTGTGGCCTCAAATGCTCAGCAAGGGGAATTTTTTTTCCCTCTAGCTGCTGCATCCTTCCTCTCTCCAGAGCTGAAGGTGAAGGTGCGGTATCACCTTGGCAGCTTACTCGCTGCAAAACCTGCTTTGGGGAATGGAATAAAAGCAAATCAGAAGCCCCTGGGGACGGGCACCCTTTGCTCCAAGAAGGAGAAGGATGATGACCCTGTATCTGCTGACCTCCCTGCTCTCCACTCAACACAACTCAGCAGCAGAGAGGCCAATTAGTGCAGCTGCAAATTGTCACCCTGCTCCCGCTCCAGCGAGGGTGGGCAAAGTGGTGCGCACATGGCCGGCAGCGTTGTCACCGCACCTCGGCCTCCCGCAACCCAGCTCCCCGCGGGATAAAGCCAGAGGTGGTTAATGAGAGTCCCGGTGGAGGAGAGGGCTGGGGCTCTAATTGCCGCCTCCAGCCGGGGGTCACCAATTAGGAGGTGAGGTGCCAGGGATGCCGCACGTCCGAGCGCGCTGCTGCCGTGCCGTGATGAGCCGCTGAGGTGCCTGGAGCTGCTCCCACCTGGCTGCCTCTTTCAACAAGTGCTTTTGCCTCTTCATCGCAGGCTCTCACGCTGCCTGTGCTCCCGGGGGCTTCGTTAGCACCGTGCGCACGGGAAGCCGCGTTCTCCCTCCAAAGGCAGAGCAGGGGCTGCTCACCCAGCGCTGTGTGATGGGAATAGCAATGTCAGCCCCTCCGCAGTGGCCATTTGGTGATGCTGAATTCCATAACGCTCTCGCAATCTCCCCAGTATAAATAAATGCCTCCAGCCCCAAGACAGCAACATGATGCTCGATGTCTGCCCATGGAGTGGGCAGCACGAGTGGACAGAGGGCAGCAAACCCGGGGGCGTCCATCACCCCTCTGCTGGTGTAAAGTCAGGGGAAGTGGCATCCCCAGCAGCCCTCCGGCAGAGACCTGGCAAGGCCAGGCATCCTCAGCTCCCTGGCATGGCTGCTGCGTGCTGGGGTGCTCCCACTCGCTCGCTCTGATGTGGATTCTCTGCTGTGTGCTAAGGGCTGGGTCCCCACTGGCGTCCCAGTGCCCTGCTCCCCACGAGGAAGAGGAAGGGGCACACAGGGTGCAAAGGGGGACACGCAGATACAGCCGTAACAAACCGCGGCCGCTCAGCCGGGAAGGCTCCGCGGTCGCAGCCGAGCTGCCGTTCATTAAACCACCCTGCTAATTAAAGCTGAGCGCGGTGTCTGGCGGGCAGGCAGCAGCCCCGGGTGCGGCTGGGTGGGCCGGGGCCACACAAAGCCACGGCGGCGAGTGCCAAGGCTGCCAGCGCCCCGGGGAGCAGCCACCGCCGCCTCCCTGCCTGCCTCCCGCCGGGAATCGCCTTCTGGCGAAGGCCGGGGGCTTGGGGGGCTCACGACGCTGCCCTCCGCCCGGCGGAGTCGGGACTGTGTGACCCTGCACTGGGACCGACGGGGAGCAAGCATGCTCCTGCCTGCAAGGGCTGAGGACACCCTGGGCGCGGATGGCCCATAGGGACCTGCCTGGGGGAGCTGGGAATGGCTCAGGGTGGTGATGGAAACTGCGGGGAGCTGGACCAGCTCTGGTTCTGCTCCATCTTGGCCAAGCTTTTAATTCCTCACTTCCCCGGCGCCGTGCTATTTGGTGAGGGTGGTAACCAGCCCTGCGTGCCCATCGCCTCTGACATGGGAAGCATCTTCCCTCGTAGGAGAAGGTTTTAATTCACCCTTCAACCCCCTCTTCCAGCAAAACGCTATAGATTACACAGGACAGAGGTGCAAGGGACTCCCGGGCTCCTCTCTGCCGGCTGTGCTGAGCCAGGGGGCACCACCCCCAGCCCTGGATATAGATAAGCCCCTGGATGCTTCCCAGGGCTGGCAGCTTCTTGCTGCCGTGGGCCAGAGCGCGGCTGTGCTTTGGAGAGTGATGCTATTGGAGCTGGTGCGAGGGCCAGCCTTGCCAGCCAGTGATTTGGCCATTGCCTAAAATAAAATCCACTGAGGAAAAAAAAAAAAAGAAAAAGAGAAAAAAATAAGCCTGACTGGATTAATAATTCAGGCTGGCAAGAGAACAAACCCCTCCAGAATCCACCTTCCATTATGTGCCCACAAACCACATAAAATGGAAAAAGAAAGAACAACATAAAAGCCCAACGACCTTGAGCTTCAGTGGCAGCCCCAGATGTGCAGGGGTGCAGGGCAGAACGGATGGGGTGCAGGAATGGTCTCTTAGTTTGGGGGTCTCTTAGTCTCTCATGCTGCTGGAAGCTGGACAGGATGGATGCTGGGGTGCCCCTGGTGAGGTGGGGTGTGAGATGCTGTGCTTGGGGGTGGCCAGACCACACAAAACACAGCCCAAACAGCCCCAAGCCCTCCCTGCAAAAAACAGTCCGGCAAAAATGTGCTAAATCCTCAAACTCAAACAAGGTTTGCCTGCCGCAAATTGCAGGGGAGATTTGGGAAGGAATTTGCTACCAGAAAAGCAGTTGCAGTCTGGATGTTAAATATTTGGGGTAGAGATCTCCACATCTGGAGTTGGGGGGGATGCTGTCTTTAGCACTGAGCTGGGACAGGGCTGCTAGGGACTGTAGGAAATAATTATAGCCAGGTAATTATAGCCCCCTTTCCCAAAGAATCCCTTTGGAGACTTTCTCCCTCCATAGGAGCCCAGCTGCTCACTGCCCTGCCTGGCCCACCCCGGACCCAGCCCCATCCCTCCTGCCTCTCCAGCCTCCAACCTGCCCTGACCACGGAACCCTCATGCTGGGAAAGCAAAGGTAGTGGTTCAGCCTCTTTCTCTCCTCCTCTCTTCTTCTTTGTTGCTGTTGTGATGAGAAATTGTTCAAAAGAAGCCCTCTGCTATCAGAAGTTTGTCTGGGCAGTCTAGAAAATAGTGAGGGAAATAAATCCTGCTTGTGTGAGCTGCTGGGGACTCCCTGTCACCTTCCCCTGGGGAGGAAGGGAAATATTTCAAGTCATTGCCCTGAAGAGCCATGGCAGAGCATCCCAGGAGAAGCCAGGTTTGGGGGGTCTTGCTGGGTGTTCTTTGGGCCACCAGCTCAGGGAGCAATGCTGCCTCTAAAGCTTTGCCTGGTCTCCAGAACCAAACCTCCTCTGCTACTCAAACAGCAAAGAAATGAAATTTAAACATTAAATGTCCTGTTACTCTGATCCCTGGAATAGTGTTTCCATAGTCTCCCTGAAACAGTCTCCTTCTTCCTCACTGTTTTACTTGTTCAATATTCTTCTTTTTTTTTGTTATATAAACTGTCAGCATAGTGTAGCTCCAAGCACTGCCTGAGCCACTGCTGTGCCAATTTAAACTTCTGATCTTCTATTAAAAGCTCACAGCATCTCCCCAGGAAGGTGTTTTCCATCGACACGGACAGAGGAAGAGGGCTGGAGCGCTGTGAGACAAGAGCCCTACCCAGCCACAGCAGGCAGGGGCTCTGATGGAAATTTTTGTCTTAATCCCACCTTGGAAAAACTTCCCTGCCTGCCCAGTTTTCATCTCTCATGGTTTCAGAGCTGGTTCATGCCCCAGGGGCAGCACTGGGAGCATCTTACCCTGTGAAATAGTGTGGTGTTTCTGGGATGACCACCCCCCACGTCCTTCACTTAATCAGGATATATGCTTAAATGCATTCTATAGGTCAGGAGATAAAACCAAGATGAAGGGTTATGTATCTTTATTTTCTTGTCCATCCTTCTGCAGCAATAACGCACAATAAATCCCCACTCCCCAAGGCTGAAAGGGAAAAATCTCCACAAAAAAACCTTTTTAACCTCCAAAAGGGGTAACAGTCCTTGCTGTCAGTAGGACTGTGCACACAGCACAGTGGGGCAAGAAGGAACTGGGAATCCAACACCTATGGATACCAGGGGAGTAAGCATTGAGCTGTATTAATGAGCCAGCAGCTGGAAGGCAAAAGCTTTTAGCATGGGAGTGGGGCAGCCCCGGAATGCTGAGTGGCATCGGGATGAGGACTCAATGAAAGCCACAGACTCGGAAAGCAGCAGAACCACTGCCCTCCCAAAATCAAAATATATATATATATATTTAAAAGAAAGCACAGGCATTGCAATGAAATAGCTATATGTGGTTTGAAATCCCCTGCTCAACTCATGCCAAAGGAATTTCCAGGCCTGGTTTAGATCTGATTCAGCAAAGCTTTTATAATGGCCTCAATCCTGCAGAAAACATAGCTGGTGTCTTCATGAAGAGGGATGTGTACAGCTCTTGTAGGTCCTGCCCTGACTTAAGCCCAGGTTACATGCCCTTGGGATACAGGATCAGCCCCAGGGGTGATCACGCTCCCGCAGGTTTCAGGATATCACTGGATGGGGTGAAGGGAGAGACTTCTGCTGTCAGCACAACCCTTTCTAGTCACTGAAGAATCTGCAGAGTGAGGTGGCTCCTCTGAGGACCAGGCACATCCACAGAACTGCTCTGCTGCCAGGGGGGTTCTGGCAGCGGGAAAAACACCCCTCTTCCTCCCTCAGAGTGAATAAATCAGACAAAACAAAGGGATATGGTGAAAGTTGTGGTGTCCCAGTGCCAGGCACTGGACATGATGGTTTCTTTAGGCAGAAGTAGGAAGAAAAACAAGCAGTGTACGCAATTATCTCCCCCATGAGTCACTCGGAGGGCTGAGAATTTTTTTTCCATGGCTAAGAGTTCCCAGAAGCTGGTGAGCTGTCTGTCTGGGGGGTGTCTGTCTGGAGGCGGAGGGTGTCTATCCAGGGATGGATGAAGCAAAGCCAGCCATGACCTGTGGGTCCCCCCTGCCACCAAAAGACCTAAAGCTTTAGAGGCAGAGGGACCTGGGGAAGCTCCCTGCATCCCTCCTCCACATCTGGACCCCCATAAACCTCATAGGCACTCCTTCATCCTTCAGCCCCCAACACCAGCTACATCTGATCCTCAGATAAATAAACCTTTTGCCTATAGGGGTGCAAGAGAGGGATGATCAGGGGCTTCAGAGTTAGTCCTAGGAAGGAAACTCACTGTCAGGTATTAGGCTACTTTCACGCATAGATGGATTCTCCATGCTTCTAGGAGAAATTGTGCCTGTCCATGGCAGGGAGGTTGGAACTAGATGGTCTTTAAGGTTCATTCCATCCCAAACCATTCTGTGGTTTTATGATCCCTGCATCCCAGCCTCAGATCTCTCTGGCCAGGAAGGGTTATCCAGGGACGACAGCACAGCCCCATAACCCGGGGGAGTTCCGCAGATGAAGATGCTGCTGCTTTGATGCCACTGCTTTTCTTCAGAAGCTTGATTTAAAGCTTGCAAGCCTCTTCCGAAACACTTTTCAGTCTAATTATTTTTCAAGATGAAAGGGAAAAAAAGAACCTCAAACCCTCCTCTTTGCTCCTCATCTTTAAGGCAAAGGCTTCAGTTGGTTCTGCGTGGAGAGGATGCCCTGCAGCCCTGGCCAGGGGCTGCATCCAGCGTCCCCACAGTGCCAGCACAGCCCATGCATTACACATCCTGACTACCACTGCACACTCTCCCCCCCTCTTCCTTTCCATTTCAAGATTATTGAGGAATAATTGCATTATGAAAGACAGCTCCAATCTGGCATTAAGGAGCACTTCTCGCCGACTTCGCAGCACCGAAGGTCCCGAGCCCCAGCGCACGGCGGTAATGGAACTTACCGCAAGCACTCAGGGAAAGAGCTCACATCACTTCAGCTAAGACACTTATTTGCTTTAAGCACATCCTGAATTTCTTCCCTCCTTTCAAAGGCTCACGTTTGCCAAGAACACACCTGGGGCAATGGCAAAGGCAAGGCTGAGCTGCAGGGTTGTTGGACATGCTGTGGGGCAGCACCATATGCCTGCAGGATGAATGGCATTCCTTTCTCTATGCCTCAGCTGCGTTTAAATCATGGACAGTATAAACCATTGCAATGCTGGAGACAAACTAGATCTGCGCAGGAGGCAGAGTGAAGGGAACGAGTGCAGCAAAATATGTGCAAGGAGGGTGCACAGCAATACTGCAGCCTCACTTCCCCTCTCCCCTTCCACTCCCGTGTTCCAGAGAGGAGGGGGCATCCCCATCCCACCCCGAGCAGGAGCCGAACCTTCAGCACAGCCACTGAGATCCTTTTGATTTGGAGCCAGGTCTTTCCTCACTACCTTGATCCCCGATCCCTTTCAGCTGCTGCTGCTGTCTGCCTTGTGGTTCTTTATCAAAGGCTGTCTTGAAACCCAGATAAACAGTGGTGTATGCAGCAAGGCTCCCAACCTTGCACGTAACCGCTTAGACATGCTTAGAGATTAGCTGGAGCCCAGTTCTCCTCTGCTCGCCCATCTCTGCCAAGAGCCCGACCTGCCTAAACCAGTGACAGCAGCAAGTGTGTCTCCCTGAGACTGAACATTTGCTCACACATTAACAAATGGCGTGCACAACTGTGCCACACAGCCATTGCCCCTGGAAACGTGCTGCATACGGGAACAACGCGTCTGTCTGAAATGTGTGGTCCTCAGAGGTGGCTCAAACACGTGGCATTTGGAGCCAAGTCTGGAATATATTTTGGCCAGTGGCTGGGCTTGTCAGCATTGTAGATGGATGAGCTGTTGTCACAAGCCTTATGACAAAGGTTCTCATGAGTCTTTATGTGAAAATCTGAGAAGGATCCAAGAACAAGCTCACCTTCAAGCTTGGACTAGAGGTCTGGATTTGGCACCAACCCTCCGGTTCCCATGCAAAGGGCTAAGCAAGGGCTGGGCTGTCCTTGGGGGCTCTGCACAAAGCTGGGTGCTGCTGCAGGGAAAAGCTTTTCCAGCAGAGGAGAAGCAAATCCAAACTGGCTTTGCAGCTGGGGAAACTGAGGCAGAAGCAGACAGGGACTTGTCCCAGATCACCCTGCAAACCTGACTTCTCCCACTGACGTTCATGTCTACCACTCACCCTTCTAAATCTACCAGAGCCATTTCACACCCTTGGGTCCCACTACAGCCAGCAATGACAAGTGATAATGATTTATTATTATTATTATTACTCCTGCTATTATTATTGCTGCCTAGATAATCCCCTGTCAGAATATAAATGTGCCTCCCCTTTCAGAGTGAAAGTGTCCTGCTTAATGATGTTGTTTTCCTCTCACTGGTACCTTCAGCTCTGACATATGGAACGTTAATGGCACTGGGAGAGCTTTGGCTGCGCTGCTTCTTTAGAAGACAGGTCGTTATACCATCAGCCATCCTGGTACGAGGACTGCTCTTCCCTCCTCCTTTATTAAGATTTGCCTTTCCTTGATTAAATTAGCTTGAACGGCTTGCTTCCGTGGGAGGGATGGATGCCTCCATTATCGCCTATTCCCTCTGAAAAGGATTGGGGGGGAAAAAAAATACAATGTGGCCCGGGATAATTGAATGAAAATTTAATGAGCACTTGCGAGAATACGTTAAGAGAAATGCCAATCGATAGAAAACTGATTTCCCGTTTTTAGCACCAAATGGACTCACGCTGGAGAAGTCATTCCCCTCCACCCTTGGCAGAAGTAAGAGGAAAGGCTGGAGCAGCCAGCCTGCCCCTCTGGCAAACATAGTTGTGAACCAGAGACACGGAGGCAGAATTAAGTTATTAACACACTGTTAATAATTTTGCAAATGAGGCCTGTGCCTCACTGCCCTCTTACTCTGGGCAGAGCAGGCAGCTGTTGTAAGAGGAGAAACAGCCACTGACTACAGAAGAACAAGGGTGGAGGCTCAGCAGCCAGTGCCACCCACCTGTATTTCTCTCCTTGGTTTAACTTTGGGCACTAACCAGCCGGTGAAGGGGTGGGCACGGGGTGCTCTCTGGTGCAGCCAACCCACACCGAGGATGCAGACAGTCCCATCACCTCCATAGCTCTCACACAAGCAGCTCACTGCAGGGGCCCAACCCTCCATGTCATGCACACCTCCCACTCCAGAGACACCAGTGGGGAATGGGCTTTCCAATGTTGCAGTTGCTTCCACCATGCCGAGTTTGCAAATATAGTGCATGTTCCAGACAGGTTTTCCCAAGGCACCTTGGCTCCATCAGCCTGGGTTTTTCTTGGGAGCTCAGCCCAGGACCTTCCCCAACTCAGAGCCTTGTCAGCAGCTGAGTCCTCAATGAAACTGCAATGCTTTTGCTCTTGGGGCCAAAGGCATCCTCGGTAGTGACCCATGGGGGTCACTGAAGCAGCTGCAGATTCAGTCCTGTTGGCAGTTCTGCAGAAAACCAGTCAATAAAGTACATCCACCTGAGAAGAAAGAGTGGAGGTTGAAGGTCTCTGCCTGCTGCTGCTGGAAAATGCTTTCCATCCTTTTGATGAAAAAGCAGGAGATTGCACAAAAGCTTCACTTTATTATCCAAAAGAGCCTCCATGTGGGGCTCTTGCCATCTCCCCATCAGCCCCCCAGAAACAGGGCACACACCATGGTCGTTCACTCCTGCAAATCGAGATCCTGCAAACTCAGGCCACTTTTCCGCTTTTTATTACCATCTTTCTGAAAAGAAAGGATCTGAGCAGCCATCCTGGCAGGAACAGTACCCAGGCTACCCCACACCACGAGGACTGTCCAAGTGTCCCCGGATGGCTCCGAATCCCTGTGGAGGGGCCTTTGGACACACTGACACTCTCATGTGCATGTCCTACAGCCCATGTCCAGCTCATGTCTGAGCTCCAGCGTGCCCCGGGAAGCTCTGGTTTCACCCCAGATGCCCCGAGCAGGCAGGGCGGTGGGGGGACCCCCGGGAACCTCCGCCCTCCCTCAGCCGCCCCGCACAAAGCAGCCCATTCTCGGCAGCTTCCAGCGCTGCTCCGCAGCAGTAAATATTGCATTAGCTGCGGTGGGCCAGGGCCCCGGGCCCTTTTCCAGCTTGGCAGGCTCCTCTCGGCCGGCCAGCTGAAGAAGCAGGGATTATGCGAGCTGGGTACAGAGCGAGAGGGGCAGAAAGCAGCCCCGGGGGAGTGCCGAGGCAGTGGCAGGTCATCTCCATCCTGCTTTCCGAGCTGTGATGGCTGACAAAACCCTTGTGCAACATGTGGCTTTGGTGGAGTTAAAATTTTCCTCTTGAGGGGAAAAAGAAAAAAAAAAAAAGAAAAATATAGTGAATTTTTGGACCAAAGCATTTGGGAATCGGAGCCGAAAAGCTTCCAGCGTCGATCTGAAAAGGGCTTTTCCGCTCCCAGGCGATGCTCTGGGGTTTTGCCGTCGTGATTTTGAAACTTTCTGGAATTTGTCGGGTTTTGTTTCTGCTTGCTGGGAAAGGTCACGGCTTCCCGGGCAGGGAGGGAGAGCTCTACTTTCTGGCACAGCTTTTCATGCCCAGTCTGCTCTGGTTGGGAGCCTGGCTGCCCCAGCGCGCCCACTGCAGAGTTCTGGGGCGGGGGGAGCTGGGGAGACAAGACAGAGGCATTAATAGATCACTCCATGAAGAAAACCTGCATGCAAAATCCAGTAATAGTGGCATAAAAGAAATTTGAGGTGGTCTTTCCAGAACTGCCTGGCTAAGTGAGTTCCCGGTCCAGACTCCGGCGTTTCCCCTCCGTCCCGCGCACAACAGGCCTTTTGTTAAATTTCACATCCTGAAAGAATTTAATAGCATTTTTATTTTTAATCCATCACATGTGTTTTGTTTGGACTAATTCAACAGGGCTCCGTTCACAAGCAGCTCTTTTCCAACATCACTAAATTTTTCAAGGCTTAACCTGTTGACAAGGGCAGGACGTGTTGGTCCCGTGTTACACAAGCATCATTAGGTGCACAAGGACTCGGGCCCAGCGAGCAGATGGGACGGCCAGGGGGTTTTGCTGAGGATGCAAGGAGAAGTAGAGCACTGCATGGAGGGGAAGCTGTCGCCCCTTTCTTTTGGAGTGGACTCCAGGGCTGCTCAGCAGTGGTTTTGCATAGACCTGTACTTCTGCAAACCAGACAATTTTGCCCATAAAATGGGGTTTTGCTGGGGAGGATCCGGTGTTCCCATTGCCCAGCTGAAGGACTGAGCTTGGGACGATGGGGAACAGCAACCCTGATGTCCCTTAATTGCCGTAATTCAGTTAAGCCGTGCAATGGGGTGCAGCTGGGCAGGGAACCAACCCATCTGCCATGAGCCCAGGGCTGGTCCAAACAGAGGCTTAACTTTAAGCCTGGGTTGAAGATCGTCTCCGCTTAAAAAAGTGTTTGCTCCTGAGGTGACATGTCCTCAGGTCCTGTTGCTTTTCTGCAGGGCTCTCGCAGGAGGAAGGCTTGGGTGCTGGGCAGCACGGCAGGCAGGAACGGCATCAGTGGGGTTAGGAAAGGGCTGGGGAGCCTCTCTGGGCACCCAGCCTGCCTTCAGGCTTACGCACGCTGCAGATGCGCCTTTGAGCACATCTGGATCCTGTAATAATTTGGGCCGTGAAGAAAACACGCCGACGCGAGCTCACACCCCCGTGAAGTGCCTTTGTGTGATCCCTCAGAAGTGCCTGATTCCCAATCTGCGGATTGCTGCTCTAATGAACTCCAGACGTTGTTTTGAACATCAGATACTTTTCAGTTTGCTGCTGCAGACGACGTCCCTCTCCCGTGGTTCATCCCTGAGCGAGGAGCGGGAAGCAGGCAGGGCCGGGATGGCAAGGCTCAGAGATCCCTGTGGGCTGGGGGCCAGGACTGCCCGCCCTGGCAAGGCAGCGTCCCTGGACTGAGGCTGGATGGTGGCTTTCAAGGGACAATAGCACAGCGAGAAACCCCACTTCAGACGCTCCTTGCTCAAGAGAAGCCCAGCCAAGAAACCGGCAGCAAGGCGGGTTTTATCGCTGCAGGGCTCAGCCGTCAGCCTCCGGCACGGCTGCAGTCAGCACGCCTGGCTGCCCCTTGGGCAGCGTCTGCGTGCCGGGATCTCCTGGGGTTGGATTTGTGCTGGGAGTTTTTAAGGAGCACCAGATTATCCTGCGGTCATTATTTCTGTGTGCAGGTGACCATTTGGTTTAAATCCAAGCTAGCAAATGAAGTCATTACAACGCATCCCCTCCCAGACGGACAGCCGGCTGCTGGCTGAGGCTGCGAATGGAGTGGGTACATTTTATAACAGCCTATCCTTTTCTGAGCTGCTCACAAGCAACAAGATTTCCCTACCCCCTGTTGCTGATGGCAGCCAGGGGTGCTGGGCACAGGGGTGTCCTGGCTGTGGGAAGACACAGCTCTGCAGGAGCTCGCTGGACTTGATGGCCAGTTGAGCTTCAGAGCATCACGGTGGGTCGCACAGCAGGATGTGTCCCTACCAGCAGCAAGGGACAAGGAACAGGGGCTTTCCCATTTGCCAGCCTTTAACAGAGCAGCTCCATGAGCCATTTGGGAGGTCTGGAAGGGTGCCTTGGCCTGGAGGTCCTACAGCAGTCACCTGGGGACAGCCAGTGGGTGCCCTGCATTTATTTATCCCCTTCCACAAAATGCCTGAGCAACTCATGCCAAACCACTGTGGCCCCCTCATTAAATCAACATCTGCCCTGGCATGGCAGGGCCTGGAGACCGCCCGGTAGATCAGCTCAGGGGTGGGTTCTGTGTTTGGGCTGTGTTTGATACCAAAGTCAAAATTAATCGTCTGACAAATCCAGGCTTTGTCACAGATTTGCAATAAAGCCCCAAACTGAAGGAAAATTCTGCTCTGGGTGGAGTCCAAGGGTGCTGTGTTGCACAGGGATCATGTTCTATTAGTGGATTTATTTTGTCCTTGGGAACTGAATCTCTTCAAGCTGGCTCCCGGGCTGGGGCGGCACAAACCCCAGCCACACCCTGAGAATAAACCTGGCTGGATAAACTGTGAAGAACCAGGAGACAAACATCCCATTCACCAGCTCTCCTGGAAAAGTCATCGGGATAACTGTTGTTGCCAAAGCCACTGCGGCCAAAGGCATCTCTCTCCGGCACACTGGAGCAGGCAAGGATGATCCTGGGGGTCGGGGCTGAGCCAGGGAGGAGATGGAAGTGGTACAGCTCAGTGGGGTGGTCAGTCTGCTGCATGGCCGTGGGAAACCTCCTGGTGTGGTGCTCATCTCAGTGGGGGAAATCTCTCCAAGTGGTGCTTTGGCCCCTTGCCTGTAGGAAAGGGCGGCAGTGCTTCTGCACCGGGAGCTTTGAGGACAAACTGAGGCTTTGTGCATGAAAGTGGACATTAGTGTGGGGAGAAAAGGGACTGAAGAATGGCCAGTGGGAAGCAGAGAGGGGACAGAGGCTGCTTTGTGCCCAGACAGGGGGACATGATACTGGGGCTGTACTGGGAACACACTGGAGAGCTGAACTGTGCTGGCTGGTTGCTGTGGGACAGACCCTCCTTGGCCTTTTTTCCTGCTTTACAAGGGAGAACTCCCATCCATTCAATCACACTCCTGTGTCCCTGTGCACCCCCATGTCCATGTGCACACCTCTGCACCCATGCAACCCCCTATGTCCAGCCTGGCACACCAGGACACATCTCTTACCAACACAGTGCCTTCATCCCTGCTTTTTGTGGGGTGATTTTTCACTTGAACCACTTCTTCAGCCCAAATCTCAAAGTGTTGCAGATTCACAGCTGGCTAACTGAGCTCAGCCGGCCTGATTTAACAGCACCCATTTTTAGAAGAAAAGAGTCACTTGCTGTTGTGCATATGAGTCCAGAGCTGTCCCTGTCCATCCACCCTGGGCAGAAAGGTCCACGTGGGGCAGAAAGGGATGCAGTCTGGGGTGGAACACTGTCAGGGATGCTGCACTCCGATGCTCACTGACTCTGTCCTCTGTTGTATCTGAAATAATAATTTCCTCACCCAGGGAGAAGCATCCCCAAAAGCATCTGACCTGCTGCTGCCTTTCGTACTGGGAGATCCCTGTCCCATGAGTGGAGCCCACTCAGGTGTGGCCTCTACAGCGGTGCATCCAATGGAGGAAGTATGGTATCCAGATGCCAGGAGTAGGGTTCAGTTTGCTTTCAATAGAAGGCGTATGAAAAGGTCCAAGCAGAGACTATTTATTGATTTTAATGAAAATAATATGTTGCCTTGAATGAGGATGTTAATTAAAAGGCACCCGCTGCTGTTTATCGCTGGCTGGGTCTCTGGCAGCAGTAAAGAGAGAAACGAGTGGGGGAGCTCATGCCAAAACCTCCCCGCAGGGAAGGTGGATGATGCTGGGAGTGGGATGCAAGGCTGGAGCTTTCCCGCTCCTCTCTGCTCTGAGGAAGCAGCTCTGAAAATAAACTCTTATGAAAGCTGGGCCCGGCAAGAGTGTTGCTGGAAAAGGGGGACTAAAACTCAGGCTCTGCTCTGGCCTCTCACAGTGCATGGGTCTGGGCGAATCCCACCCCAGCTCCCCTATTTACTTAATAATTTCACACAATAGCATCCTTTATAGAGATAGATTTTTTGTTTTTCTTCTCCTTGTTATGCATGAGACCACTACGCAGACAAAGAGGCACCATGCGCATAAAAACTTGCTACATCTTGCCTAGAGGCAGCAAATTTAAAAGCAAAATTGAATTCTTAAGGCCCCATGGAAAGTCACTGAACCTGCCATGCAAGGTCTGCTGGCACAAAGGCAGGGACGCTAAATAAAAACCCCTGGGTGAATGCTAGACTCTTCTGATATAGATCCAGCACCGGGCTCGGAGGCGGGGAATTGCTTCTGAGTCTTTTTTTTTTGTCTGGAAAAGAAGAACGATTTCTGCTCATGAAGCATTCGGCTTGTGAAGCGTCCTGCTCGCTTGCTGGTAGTTCCTCCGGTGTGCTGGCTCGGTGGTGTTTCTGCTCATCCCTAATTTCTGGCCCTTCATAGCACCTCCTCCCTCCAGGTAGTTTGGAGAGTTTGTAGGTTGATTTTTGCCCCCCAGCCCTCAGCCACCCTAGAGCATCGCCCTTGCCTTCCTCCTCCAAAGTCGCATTCTGGTGATGGATCTAACACCATTCTCAGTGCGAGCTGCAGAGTCCATTTCCACCTCTCAAAGAGGCTGGATTTCCTTTCCACCGTCCTTTTCCCATACAACCCACTTAGGCACCAAAAAACCCAATTCCCACTGTGGGGAAGAGGGCCTATGAGCACAGGACTGGTCTCCTCAGCTGCCCACAGAAGGGCTCATCCCTCCATGTACCCCAGCTCTCTCCAGGAGCATGGATTGAAGCTGAGGACGCCAAAATCTATAGAGAAAGTATATTGGGTTGCTTTATTGAGAAATAATATATTAAGAGAGTTTCTGTGGGCTTTGGCCTACTTAATACAGAGCTTGGGGCTAAAAGCAATGTCAAAGCCAAGATCAACCTATTACTGGAGGTAATTCCTACAATTTTCTACTCAATTGGTGGTATGATGTTCAGAAGCCATCCAGAGGCTTTTGAAGTATCCGGGTTTTTTCTCCTCTCTCTTTCAAGGTTAGCTCTCACACAGCCCATCCGTGGCTGCTCTGTTCTGGGGGCACCCCCTGTGTCCCCCCCATGCATGGGGAAGGAAGGAGCAGGCTGGGACATGCCTAACATGCCTGTGCAGAGGTGGAGCCCGGGGTCCGTACTGGCTAAATGTGAACGATGCTCGGGGGACTTTGCAACCAACAATTAGACATGTTTACTCCTGTATTCGCCAAAGGTGCCTCCCTGAGCTCCCAGTAAACACCATCCAGATCCACCTCTCCTCTACAGAGACCTCCCAGGGCAGATCCTGACCTCCCTGAGGCTCATGGTGGGGATGGCCACATTACTCTGGTTTGTGGCAGCAGGATGCCCAGGTCTTGCTCATCAGATGGTGGCAAGTTTGTATAGATGGGGAAGAAAGCAAGAGCACAGTCATTCACCTGTATCGACCCCGGTTCTTGCCAGGCTCAACCACATCAAACAGCCTGTGGGGATTACTCAAAATTTGAGTCAAGCCGTGTGAGGTGGCAGGCAGGCAGGCGGGCTTTGCAGGGCTGGTCTCGCAGCCTGTCCATGGGCACGCGGAAAACAAATGCGTTGAAACATTTGGTTAGAAAATGGTTTGGGGGGTTTTAAGGTGGTTTTCTTTTTTTCCCTCCTTTTTTTTCCCCATAGGTCTGCAAGCCCTGGGTGAGTCATCTCCCAGCTTTCCTCAATGGGAGATCTAAAGCACTCTAAAAAAAAATAAAAAATAAAAAGACAAACCAAAACACGTCTGTTGTTTTAATCACGGCTCAGTTTCACAAGACATAGCTGGTCTGGGCTGTGATGCAACCAAGTCTCTTCTTCCAAGTCACACACTCCAATTTTTATGTTTCTTCTGAGATCCTCTACCAGGCTGGCAAAGCTGCTCCACATGCACCCTCAGAGCCACCCTGGGGACTTCCCTTGCTGTATGTCTGTGAGCACATAATGTCCTGACATGATAAGCAGGATTTCTTACCTTATTTTGTTGCTCTCTAGCGCAGAACAAGGCAGTTGCTGTTCTAATTTAAACAAGCAGCCACTGCAATCAGCTGCCCACCGAGGTCAGGGTGTTGCTGTGCATCAGCAGCCAAAGTGCTGAGGGGTTTAGGAGCTGTTGCAGCCTGGCCGCACGCGCTGTGGTCAGACACAGCTCACCTCCTCCCTGGCTTAGTCCCTGTTGTGTGGAGTACCCGTACGCGTGTGGGGAGGGTTGGAGCATGATTTCTTTTGCCTGTGGGAAGGTGGTGAGCTGCAGCCATAGCGATTTCTGATATAAAACAGGAATCGATTTTTATCTGAGAGTAAAACCCAGCCAGAAACCAGGGCAGGCTGTGGTGTATGGGCACAGCCAGCACGGTTTGCCTGCTCAGGGAGAGCTCAGGTGAAAACTGCACCAGTGAGAGGCTGTGGGGCTGGCTAAGAGCCTGCAAAGGCAGGCAGCTCTGGAAGCCTGGCAGGAGGATGCTGGAGCAAAGGGCAGAGCTGGTTCCTCCTCCAGCAGTGAAGCCCAGGCAGCTCCAGATGCAGAGTTGCTGGGGATTTTTTTTCTTCCTTGCATTTAATACAAAAAGAGAGCTCACAATCCTGGTTTAGTCTATTTCTCCCCTCCCCTCCAAGAAAAAATCTCCCCCCAATTGTGGAGTGAGTGGGCATATATATGAACTGTGAGAACATCAACCACAACGATATTTATAAGTTTGTTTTTGATGAGCACCTCTGGCTTTTCCGTGACATAAATCAGCCATTGGGTTGCATTCTGCTGCAAGGTTGCTTTTTTGATGTGAAGGTGGTATTTCCAGTGCTGGGAAACACCCGGAGAAAGCTTGCATCCCGCAGAAAATCATGCTGGGCTCTTCCCATCTGTTGTCAGGATCATTTGCCATGTGTTATCATTTAGAAATGAGCTTTTTCCATTTGGCCAGGCAGGAAAAGCAGTTGGAAAACATTGCAGTCAGGAGTGACCCACAGAGCCTTTTCCTTACCCCCCATCTCTTGGGGGGAAAAGGAGCACCAGCTTAACATAGGCTCCTCTGTAACATCTGACAGCCCAGATCTAGGCCAAGATCCATTGGAGAGCTGCTGCTGATTGTCCAAAAGGAGCATGGGCTGCCCAGTTGGCTCCAGCAGGCACCAGTTCTGAACTTCTTGGGAAGTGTGAGGAAGACCTTGCTCCCTCTCCCTGCAATGGACTCAAGTGCTTATTGCACAGAGAGTTCACTTAAGAATCATTAAGTTTTCAATGTCTCCAAACAGCAGGTTTCAGAATCTGCCTCTCTACAGTGCATGAAAAATGTGGTCTCAGCCTTACTATGAGAAAAATGTATAGTATAAAAAAAATATTAAACCTGCTTATTGCATTATAGGTGTTTTCCAGACAATGGCTTTCCTTCCAACAGGAGGCTAACCCTGCTCACATGGGCACCTGCTTCCCTTGTACCAAACCAGGAGCTCCCCTTACTCAATGGGAAAATGAACTCTGCAATCCGTTGCTGAGTTAAGGAGCCTCTGGGTTGTGTGGGTGGGGACTTCACTAGGAATGAAGTGCACCTTGGCCATGTCAAGTTTTAGAAATGTGATGCTTGATTGCAGGGCCTGGAAGCACAAATGCAAGCACATGTGTTTATGTGTGTAGGAAGGTATTGAATCCAGAGGGCAGCTCTTTCCAGGCTGGCGTCACCCTGTGCTGAACCACAAGCTTTGAGAGAGCAGCTTTGGTGGAGGAGATGCAAGATGCTGCATGAAAGGGTTGGTGTAAAAGCTTATGGTCCTGAACTCAATACCAAAGCAAATGCACTGGCAGATTCTCAGCTGAGATTTGTAGGGGCTCTGAGAGTCACAAACTCCCATGGGTTATCAAACACCTCTTCAAACTCCTCTCCTGGTGGAGGACCAGGCATGCTTCATCCTTTTCATGTGGCAAGTCATGTGTGCCACCACGCTGCAAGCCACCAGAGATGCTGAGATGAGAGAGCGTGGCCTTGCAGGAAGGCTGGTTGTTTTACAGTGAGGCAGGAGAGTAAAGAGCATACACATCTATAAGCTCTCTCCTGCCAAAGATCTTAGATGTTGCAGGTGGCCTCCATGGGTGTGCTGGTGCTCGCTGCAGCCTGTGCTTTTGGGAGTAGCTCTAGAGAGCGATTATGGTTGCCTGCATTGCTTGTCGTGCTTGCTGTCCACCAGGAGCTCGGGTCTCCTCTGCCTGGTCCTTGCAGTCTGCTGCACCCCCAAAAAAGGTCCTGGTTCCATCTATATGCAGCCACTTCAATGAGATCTGCAAGACTGGGTGCTAATGTCCAGGCTTCATTGATCCTTCCCCTGCTGAGACCTGTGCTGGCACCCTCCTGGAAAGCATGAGAATTTCTAGCCTGGAATAAGCTGTTACCAACGTAAATCCTGCCCTGAGCTGCCACAGTAACTAAGTATGCACAGAGGGACTGTGGCAGCCGTGATTGCCTGGGGAAAGTGAGCTCAGAGCTGGACAGCTCGTGACTTGAGCGTGAGTCTACTCCAGTTCATCCCAAAAACAGGTGGGAAGACTTGGGAAGTGCCAGGAGCAATGTCCTCGGTGTTCCATACTGTGCCCCAGTGAGGACCTCCTCCTAATTTAAAGCCTCCTGTGAATGCTGAAATCCTGCCAGTGCCCTCCTGGAGGGGCAGGAGCTGTTGGGAAGCCCCACTGCATTCGCCATGGGAGAGGAAGCAATGCAAGACCCGGTACATTGGCTCCATGCCACTGGAGGGTCATCCCTGGCCAGCTTTGCCTCGGCTGGGCTCAGCCACGAGCAATTGCAGTGGCCAGGGCACTGAGGGCACAGCCAGCTGCTGCCACTCTCTACAGCAGCGCCGGGTGCGAAGGCGCCCCGTGCGAGGCAGAAGAGGAAGCAGGAGCAGATTTGCATGCCACGGCTACACCCTGCCTCAACCAAATTACCAGCAGATGAGCAGCGGCGCACCTCCTGCCTGTTCCTTAATTTATGGCAGCAGAAGCAGGGAGGGGAAGGTGAGGGGGAGTAGGGGAGGGAGCAGCTAACGTGGCCATTATACATGCAAATACAGCTCTTTCTGGTTCTCCAGTGCTTTCCCTCTGAGCGCCCCCGTGTATTTTCCCACCACTAACAAACTGGTCGCTATTCTTCACGGCGCGCAAAGGACTCGGCGGGGAGACGGGCAGCCGGTGGCATCCCATCCCTAGCGCGGGGTGTCTCCATCGCCGTGCCTGCCCGGCCGGCCCTGTGCCCATCCCTGGCCCCCGGGGCTGAGTGCAGGCAGAGCCGCTGCCCGCACCTGCGTGTGCGGCCGTGTGGGAGCCGCGGGGCTCGAGGGCTCGCCCGGGGCCACGCACTGAGTCTGGGACGGAGAACAAAGCCGGCACTTCGTTCACATCCCTATCGACCCGCGCAGACTTCCTCCTTGGAGTATTTACCGCTTTTCCAAGGCAGCTTCCCATGGGGACAAGCCAAGCAGAAACTCCTGTGGGACTGGCCATGGGCGCTGGGTCGGACATGTCCTCCCCGTTTATCTGCCGGAGCTGCCCTCCCTCACTCCGGAGCCCTTTGGAGAGGCACCCCTCAGCCTTGCTACCTCTGGCTTTAGGTCGATCCTGTTGGAGAGGCTGAGGTTTGCCTGTCCCTGCAAATCGGGAGCAAACCTGCTGAGCAACTTTGGTATTAAAAGAGGGATTTCCGAATGAAGCAGTGGGAGAGCAGGATCAGTCCGTTTGCAGCTCCTCCAGCAAGGCTCTATAATGAAGCAGTCCTTTGTACATAGCAGGAATGGAAACAAGAGCCCTCAAGTCTGACCCCAGACAATTGTTTTCAGCGAAGAGGGCTGGGGAGGCAATTAATAATGTTTAAACAGAAGAAATAAAAAAAGCAGTACTGTATCTAGAAATTCTTCTGAGAGCCAGAGCTGTGACAGAAAGATATATGCTTTAGCATTACTGTCAGAATAAATGACCCTCCTGAGAGAAGGAGTTTTTGAGGGTCTTTCTGCCCCACTGGACATAATTTAAGAAATGCATTGCAGATAAAAATCACTGATTTTAGCCAGTAGATGAATTGCAAAAGGTCATGTTTTAACTTCTGTGCTGGAAGGACAGGGGATATATTATTAGAGAGCCAGAATGCAAACGGTAGTTTCTGATTAGAAGAGAACATCGTCAGCATTTCTCCAATTAGGCGTGGGCATCAAGTTCGCCGGCACGCAAAGGGGCTGTTAGCAAACCTTTGGCTCCTCCGCTGGGAGTGGAGGAGCCGGCTGAGGAAAAACAGCTCATCTCTTCAGAGCCACTGTGGAGTTTCTCAGCAAGAGCCAGCTCCTCAACTCCAGCTGCCAGTGTGCTGCAGCCCTGCTGCCAAGGGACCCCCTCTAAGAATAAGAAAAGAGGGTGTTTTCCATATCTTCTTCCAGCCCTTGCCTTTGCAGAGGGGCTGTGCAGTGCTGATTTTCTATGACATGGATGCTCGTCCCCTGAGACGTGAACCCAGATCACCAAATTCATTTTGCAGAGACCACCAAATGGCCATCTGAGATCAATTAGCTTGTCATTACTCATCCCCATCAGATCTGAACTGCTGACCTGCAAGTGAAAGTCCGTATATTTGTCTCCCAGCAATGTGCAGACCCATCCAGCTATCTAATGAGAAGAGCTTCCTCCGTAAACAAAGCCGAGGAGGTCGTGCTCTGGCCGTCCATCGCCTGCTCCAATTAGCTTGAACCCAAGGGCCAACTTGAGCTCAGCGTGATGGAGAGGTAGGAGTCTCTGGGGTGTCCAGCTCTGTGACAACAGGCTGCTGACTGGAGCAGAATGGCTCCCATTAGTGACAATTTCGAGCAATTTTAGCACTTGAAATGCCATTTTAACTTTGCATTTGAATGGCTCCTTTGTTATTTTAAACTGCTATTCATAACTAGTTAGTAGTTGAAAGTATAGCCTTATTTATTGATGATAATAAATATGCAATCCAGAGGCAGTATTTATTGGGTCATGTGCTTTGGAAGGTTATTATTTAGATGAGGATATGGAACGTGGAAGAAGATACAGCCCTTTTAATTAAAGGAGTGTGAACTTGACTGGGGCATTTGCTGCCTGCAAAGGCTGTAATTATCACACATGATATAATCCTTCATTTAAATCTAAAAGATCCACAGCCCCTTTACTCATTTCAATTTATGTGTTCTTGCATATCTATTTTCTGGTAGTGTACGGGGAGTCCTGGGAAGCAGCATTAGTCCAAGCTTTGAATTACTTCCGAATGGCTGGAAGGTACCAGTGGGTTTTAGACCATTTGGGAGAATTGCTCCAAGCTTCCAGAGGCCTGGTGTGTGTGGATGCTGCTGTGCAGGTGTGGTGGTTGGGTGCCTCATTGTATGGGCTTGGGAACACAGATTCACAGAATCATTTAGACTGGAAATGATGCTCCAGTCTGGACTTGATGATCTTCAAGATCATCAGAGGTAGTATTTCGCTGCCCCTGTCGGGGGTCACAGCTCCCTTCTCTCAGCTCCCTGCTCTGCAGGAGGTGGTCTCCAGCAGCCAGCCCCTCAAACAGCTCAGGCTGTAAACCATCCCATCCACGCACCTGAACCAGTGGCTGCAGCTGGATCAGTGCCCCTGAAGAGAAAGATGCTGTCAGCATCAAGGGGGCTGTTACTTGTGCCTTTTTGGTGTTGGAAATACAGTTATGGGTACCAACCTACTCGGGAACATCTTCATGACAGCGGCCAGCACAGGCAGACCCCTGGCGTGACCCTTCATCTGTGGCTGTGTTCCTCCGAGCACAACTGCCAGCCTTGCTTAGAATTCACTGGGTTTATTACTGTTCAAATTTTTGACCTAAATATAGACCAATTGTTTTTCCCTTAGAGTGATGGAGAATTTTATTGAGGGCTGCATTTTCCAAAACGTTCTCAAGAGGGTAAGGGCTATCAGGGAAGCAAGCACTGGTTCCAGTGGGTGACTTTGGATTTGTCTTAAGCTTCCCCTCTTCAGTGTGGATTGGGGTTCCATGTTGCTTCCTTTATGATTATTTTAATTAGAAATACCCAAAGGCAAATGGCAGCTGAATATGACAGATGAGGCTAGTTTGGTGTTGGTGCTGCATGGCAGAAATCTTAACAGTGCTGTTTTTCTTTTAGAAACAATGTGCCTCCATTTAAAGTGTTTATATAAAGAGAAAGCTTCTTGGAAATTGACACAGCTTGGAAAAGAATTTGTTCTTTTTTAAAAATCCCAGACTTAATCAAGGCTATACTCTTCATGATTAAGACTCTTTGAATGCTTTCTTTAATATGTCTTTAAATTCCAAGTAAATCAATGCCTCTATGGAATTTTCAATTGACACAAATTTGTTCCACCTAAAATGAATAGTAACTCTGGGAAAGCAATAGGAAATTGTTAATTCATCACTGCCTGCCTTCCCCTACTGTATTTTTCTCCTAATCAGAGCAAGCTGATATTCAATCCAAAGAAAACATTTCAAGGAGTCCATCATATGCCACAAGCTTCCAAACTTTTCTAAATTTGATAGCAAGAAAACACCATACATCTTAGTCATTAATGTACGCTGTGGAAAGATAAATGTAAGGTTCAACTTTTACTACAGTGGCAGCAACCTGTAACTGGTGGCCTTTCTTCAAGATTCATGAGCTGATGGAACAGCGGCAGGGGGACATTTCAATATACTGTGTTACAGTCTTGGGTTTCAGTGTTTAAAAGAGAACAAAAAAAATATCCTGTCTTTCAGGGGATCCAGAACAAATCTGAAGCACAAGCCTGAGGCTCATTCAGGTCAATGGCTTTTAGGCATGTGCTGAATAAATATCTTCCTGAGCTGTGGCCGTACTTGGTAGCACGGAGAGAGCACAAGTCATTGGAAACGTATTGGCAATGTAAAGAAAGCAGCTGCTCTTGATCTAGTATTTCTGCCTGTCAGGATAAAGCTGTGCCTGACAAGCCAGTCCCTTGGGGTTAGGACAGTACATCTTGCAAGAAAACCCCATGAGAGTAATGAAACTCTGGAAGAAAGATTAGGCTGAAGCTTATGTTTCACTGCTGTTGAAGCACCTCTGAGCTCTGTGCCAGGTGTGCGCGCCTTGCCTGCACCAGAAGTGCCAGAAATGGAGATGTGGTCCTTTCCTTGCCTCTTGAGGAATCAGCAGCCGGAGAATCTTCTGCCCCAGATGACTTTTAATAGCTGCTTCTGGCTCAGTACCCCAAGGAAATGCAATTGTCTCTTTGAACATGTGCATCTCACAGGTGCTTGGCACTATATTTAAGTTAGAGGTTCAGCAGCAGAGAAACAGGAGCACTGCTGGGGAACGCTTGTCATAGCAAAGGCTTAAAATGAAAACTAGGAAATAAAAAAGACAAAGAAACTATTTAAATAGCTTCTAAGCAGATTAATGGAAAATGCGGCAAAGTAAGAGAGGGAGCATGGTCTTCTCAAGGGTCCAAATGCTTCTGTAACCCGTGGGGAACTAGGGAGAGGATAGGGTGAGCATGCATTAGGGGAGAGTTCAATGCTGGGCAGCTTTCACAAACCAGTAAGTGAATAGTTGGTGGGAATATGACTAGCTGCTATGGGAGAGAGAGGCTGTGACTCATGATCTTTGACTTGCAGTTGCTGGTTTGCTCTAGCCCATTTTATGCAGCTGAGCTGGAAAATAAACTACACCTCAGTTTCCCTACCTCTGCTCTCAGGATTTGGGGTATTCCTTTAGTCTCTAAAGTGTTTTCTGAAGTCTTTGAAGAGAAAGAAGGATGAAAAAAGAAGCAAGTACTTTGTGCAACTATTAATGAAGACAAAGTGCTGAATTTTAGGCTCCTTTTAATCTTTCAGCAGTCATGTGCTTGCTGGCTACATGTGTTTTCTTACAGAGCAAACTATAATCAGCTTTACATCCTGTATTGCCACGAGCACTTCCTCTTCAGTTCAAAGGCAGTGCAGAGGGAGTGAGATGTAGAGTCCCATCTTCATGTCCATATTCATGCACACCTCTGCTTTGACTGTATTTCAAACGTGGCTTCTTGCACTTAAAAACTCATGATCCTGTTTTCTCACTTCTGTGTTGTGGCAATGTCGCTTTCCTTGGAGAAAAGCTCCTGTTTGTCATTAAATACCAGTGTTTGAGAAACAAAGCGGAGGAGGATGGTGCTTTCAAACCAAGGGCATCTGCATGTTTAACACCGTGTCTCCATGCTTGGGACTGCAGCTAGTTATCCACAGTACTCAGTTTTGCCTACATGAACATAAAAACAGGTGGATTACAGGCACCTTCAGAGGAAAACGTGCAGACCTGACTTTCAAAGCACTTTGCACACCCTTCACATGAAGCAGAATGAAAGCTGGTGTGCAGGCGGCAAGAAGCTCCCAGGCAGCGAGTTCAATTGCTGCACGGCGCTCCTGGGCTTTTGTTAGGTGTTTGCTGACAATCACATTATTCCTAAATGCCGTGTTAGTGATAAATGCTGGGAAACGGACCCACGGGAGAGCCTGGCTAGGACTTTGTGTACTCCTGTGCCTGGGTGGGGACAACAGTGGTGTGTGGCTTTGACATGCAGCTCTGGTTACCTAAAGATCAGACTGACTCAACCAGCTCTAATTTCAGCATGTGCCAAAGTAATTCAGGGACTGCAACTGATTGAATTTAAAATGACTAGGGTATCTTTTTAGTGGACAGAAAGTGGAGGCTCTTCCTAGCTTTGTGATTCTCAGGGGGAATGTGCTTCTGGGAGACGCTTTCAGGTATCCATGGCTTCTTCTATGGGAGATAAAATTCTAGCCATGTACAGCTTAGGGAAGAAAACCCACTGAAATTCAGCCTGTAGTAACTGAGATGTACAATGTGATGGGAAACAGGAGAGCTGGACCTTAAGGCTCTGCCCTGAAATGCTTTATTGGCAGCTCTTACATGAAAGTTGAAGTGCTTGAATATCTTGTGCTAAGAACAATTTTCTTGGTCATTGTCTCATCCCTCTCTACCCAGACAGTCTTTCCTTTGGCAGAGAGAACAGGCCTGCCATGACAACTTGGTAACTGTGAAGGGGCTGCAAAGTAACAGTGGGTTAAGCTTGTTTTCTCCTTCATAATGATCGGCAAGCTTTACCTCGGAGGTGATGAGAGACTGTACTGCCTGCAGGCAGATCTCTCAGGAAGGTAATCCTGGAGTACCATTGCGGGTTGTCTCCCACACTTTCATCCAGACTGGTTACTGGTGGAGCCAAAGGTGTGAATCCCTTCAATCTGTACTTGGCTTTTACTGGAGACAGAAGCCTACAGTGGATGGACAAACATAACCTGTCTTGATCCTAAAACAGCAACATGAAAAGTGCAGCTGATTTTCATCTTTAGAGATGAATGTTGCTTTAGGTTCCTGTCAGATAAAGACATGTTAAAGGGCAAAACTCTGAAATGGCAGTAAACTCCTTATGAGAGCAGAAGAGAACCTTTGGGATACCATAGTGGAAAATGAGTACATTCCCAACCTGAGTGTGAGCAGATGTGACGGAGGCCAGGATCCAACACTGCGGGAAATCAGTCTGCAAAGTGCAAAATGAAGCCCTCTGGATCTCAAAAGATCTGTGATGCTCAAAATTGATATTCATAAATTTGTTGTTACACGATAACATCAAGGAAGCTGCTGTTAAGAGCAAAAGAAAAGTCGTGATGAACCAAACTGTTCCCAGGGTGATGAGCTGCCCACCAGACATCCTTGGATGGGTAGTGGTAGGATGTTCTCTGTTGAATCTTCTGACACTCTCAAGTGTCTTCCTCTGATTCCCAAAGCATGCTTCTTTGACTTTTTTCAACTGAAATTAAGCCTTGAACAAAAAGGAACAGAAACAACAAATAAACATGAATCCTCATTTTATGAAGCAGTTAGACATAAAGTGAAGACCTGCCAGTTGAAAGTGAAAGGATGGAGATGAAAAGTAGATGATGAACATTGGGAGGAAAAGTTGCCATCCAGGATCTTCCCTCAAAGATGAAGCACAGCAGACTGCTAAAGAAAAGGGATGTAAGCAACCTCGGATCTGACAGCAGATTGGAAATCCCCTGGCTGGAGAAAAGAAGAAAGATGAAGTAGGTGTAAGGAGATCCTAGGGTACTGGGCTCAAATAATCCCTAGAGCAGAAGAAGAAGCAATCAGAAAAGGAACTCCATCAATCAGTGGCCGTGAAAATGAGTGTGTGTGAAACTTTTAAGAAAGTCCCAAGGAGAACAATTTGGGTTGAGAAGCGGTGAATGCAGAACTCTAAATGCTGGTGTCACTGGCCATACTCAAACCAGTTTATTATGAGGATGGACAGGTCATACAGCCTCCATGTGCCTCTACTTCACCACCCCTTTCAGATGCGGGCTGAGATACTGTCTCTGCTAAAACATGGGTGTAAAAAATAGATCACTTCAACAGCTATAAAATCCTTCCACTACGGGAAGAGTATTATTGATCACTGTGAGCATGTGGAAATGATTGTGTATAGAGTAAATATTGAGGAGTCTTGATGGGTCCCCCAGTTCATTTTTTGGCTGCTCTTCACTCTGTCAGGGATGATTGCAGTTCATCTGCTTCTGACAACCTCCTGGATGGAAATGCAGTTCTCCTGGGAAACCTATCCCAGGACTCAAGTTATCTTTATAGTTAAATATTCTCCTGTTACCTAATCTAGATCTTGCTGCTGTGATTTGAACCCATTCATTACTGCTCACCCTATCTGCTGTGGAGTGCAGGTTTTTGTAGATACAAGAGGTGTCTGGGATTTTATGAGTGGGTATGTACCGATCAAGCGTGTCGGGTGGTTTTCATTCTAAGAAGCAGTCTGACTACTTACAGCTTTGCCAAAGCTCAGCTATTTAAGTTGAAGTCTTTCCATGCCAGGCCTTTTTCTCAAGCTCTTTTCTACCCCCTGCTTTTTTCCCTCCTTTTTGCCTTTTTGTTTTAAAATGCAGCCAAAAATCTCAGCTGTTTCTGAGAATGAGGTTAGGGAATGATGCTGCTGCATTATGGCTGAATGGGAAAACTTGGGTGGGATTATATTTGGAAACCTTGAGTGTTCTGATCTGAAATCTGAGGGAGGTGCTGTGATTTGAAGATCAACCAGCCAGGTTCTAACCCCCCCCCAAATGACAGTTCTCCATGGTGGACACAGGTTGGTTGGTCTAGCTCCAGCCTGGGAATCTCAGTTGATGCTGAGATGTTTCTTGTGAGAGGTTCAGCAGTCACTTGTCTTGTCCTGAAAGGACTTTCGATCCAAAAGAGTCTCACCCTGCACAAACTCAGTTGGACACTGGACTCCTAATAAAGCAAGGTGTGGGAGCTCACTACACCTGTGTACCTTTTCCCCTCTCTTTTCTGTTCTCCTGCACCACAAATTGTTGAGTCCGCAGGTCAAATTCAAGCAAATTTGAGTGTGGGAGGGAAAGCAGGTTTCAAAATTTCTTCAAAAGCCTTTAAATTACAAGGTATGGGTGAAAGGGGAGAATGGAGGTGCAAATCCTGAGAAAGACATCCTACCTTTGTTTTAATGCTCTGCAGAGCAGCCTGTGTTTGTGGAGAATGTTGTCATTTGTTAACATCCCTGTGACAAGGTCTAACTTCTTATTTGAGATGTATTTTTCCTTCTTTAGCTTTCCAGCATGGTGTGTTGGTGTTTTTTTCTCTCCCCCAAACAGTTAAGACAGTTCAAAATCTAGAATCTCTGATGAAACCAAATCTGCCTTCAATACACATTAATCATGGCTGGATTATGGGGTTGGAGTAGCCACTGGAATTTCTTTCTGGTGAAACTGGAAGTGACCTTTGTTTCTCCTTGTTCTGTGGGTCAGTCTTAAGCTTAACTGGACATCTACAAAGGCTGCAGCTGCTAACGGAGACCACAAAGGTGACTGAGAGGTGAAGAGCACCCTTTGCTGCTCTAGTGCCTTGCTTCTTTCACTGCCGCTGTAGCATTGGATCGTAGATGTCTTGCTGGTCTCCTTCCTCTTGGTAAGCATAGCTCTGAGCAGGGTGGGGGGGAAATGCAGCAAATTACAATGCTAAAGACTTAAGAAAGGGAAAATCCACATCTAATAGGGCAATCCTGTGGTAGAGTATGCTGAGGAATCTGTCTTGGGACATAAAGAAGGTAAAGGGGCTGTAGTAAATATACCCTTCAACCTGGAATGTGCAATCGAATCTGCATGGGGGAATTCTTGTGCCCTTATGAAGTCAAGGCAAAGTCTATGAGGCTTCATTTTGACCCAGGGCGCACCCATTTGGATCAAGGTGGAGGATTGGGGCCATCCTAATTCCTAGTCAGTGAAAACAAATACCTCTAGCAACCGAGGAGTAGCATGAAAACAAATTTACTATCAACACCTTGCCTTTTTGAAATCCCTTCCAAATTCTCCAAGGATAAGATCAATGCGAGGAAAAACAATAACAGCACTGTGTGAAAAGAAGGTGAAAAGGCAGCTCCCTCAGCAGCACACGCCCAAGAAATGGGCTTTGCTTTGCTTTCTTGGAGCTGACATGAGCCTGGCACAATTCAGTAGCACCCCAAAGGAGCAGCCAGGGTTTTTTTTAAACTTTACGAGCTCTATAATGAAAGCAGCGGTCGGCATCCCCTGTGCCAGAGTGCTCCAAAACTGCCTGTGATGGAATGTGCTGATAAAGAGGAATATTTCCTTGCGGACTTGGTTTGAGACATAAATTTAAATATTGCTAATTTCCAGTATCAGCCTCAGCAAGAGACTTCACCTCTCGGTGATCCATCTGTAAATGGTGGCAGCTCCTCCTAATCTTGAATGTCTAATTAGATGTTTCATGACTTTGTCTCCCAGTCCCTGTGTTCTCCTAAATGGACCACTGATTACTCTGAAAGCACAATAAAACAGCTGACAATTCATTTGTTACAATGAGACATGGCAGCCTGGCGTATGGAAATGTAAGGTTTTGATGTGGTTAGAGTGCAACAAGACAGCAGAACTCAGCTCAGTTCTGAAATGTTCACCTTGAGAGTGAAATTAATTCTTTAAGTAAGAACAAGAGTTTCAGAACAATATGATGGTTTAAAAGGTTCAACATTTTGCTGCCTTTTATGAGTAAGTTTTAAAGTTGGTATGTGGATGAAGTGAGTGACCAAGATGACTGAATGGCAGGAGACAAATTTAATTTGCAGTATCTTCAGGAATACTTCTTAGGGAAGGTAAAAAATCTTCATAAATGCAATTTCTTTCCAATACTGGAGCTACAAGAGGAAAGAATTATAGCTCAGAGTTACCAAAATAATCTCTTTAGAATCTGAAAAGTCACTTGGACATTATCTGTACCAAGACTGAATCACCTCTAACTGTTGTACTAAGTATAATCAAAAGTATAACAGACTATTACACAGCTTGCTCAGGGATAAACATTCACATGTGAAACAAGAACAGGGCTTTGAGTCACTGTTTAGCTTTCTCTCCCATGATCTCAAATTAACCCCATGAACAGCTATCCCCACAAGTGCTTTGTTTCCATGATTTGAATCCTAACATACCCTGGCTGCTCATGCAGGAACAAGAATGGATGGGTGCAGGACCAGATGCAGGACACAAGCTCCTCTCTCACATCAGCCACCACCTTTGTGTCAACCAATGTCTTACAGCACTGTGTATGCTAACAGGAGGGGGGGGAAACCCAAGACAAAACCAAAGCCAAAAACCACCCCAAGACTAGAAACAGAAGAGGAACAAACATAATTAATCCCAAGTGATGATGTTGCCTTTAGCGTATCAGATCAATCCAGCTGGTGGAGGATACCAGAGCATGTGCGTGTTTTGATTATCTTTTAGACAGGGTCTCTGCTTGTGGCCATTTAGGGTCACTGTCATTTTTTCCTCTGAAAGAAAACTTCCAGTATCTGGGTGGACAAGTTCATGTCCACTCTGAGCTGCCCAAATACTACAGCTGGCTTCTGCTTGGCCTGAGGAACTGAAACTGTCTGCACTGTCCATTCTCATGTTGCTTCCTGAAGGCCCTTGAGATCTGAAAATCTGCAGGGACTTTCAGAACAGCTACAAGATTACAGATCTTGTCTGGCCCTTTTATGTCTGATTGTGCTTAATCTTCTTTAAAATATATAAAAGGTGGTGCTCTACCGTCCCATGCCACCCCTGAATTCATGCATAGGCTTTTGAAGAGGTTCAAGGGAGGTGATTTAGTCCTTTTATGCTGCTCTGGTGAGACCCCACCTGGATTACTACATTCAGCTCTGGATGTATTTAAACAGGGTTTATAAGAAAGATGGGGACAAATGTTTTAGCAGGGCCTGTTGCAATAGGACAAGAGGTAATTGTTTTAAACAAAAAGGTCAAATTAGTTTAGATACAAAGAAGAAATTTTTTACGATAAGGGTAGTGAGGCTCTGGCACAGGTTGCCCAGAGAGATGGTGGATGGTAGATCCTCATTTCTGAAAACATTCAAGGCCAGGTTGGATGAGATTCTGATCAGGTTGAACTAGATGAGCTTTAAAGGTCCCCTACGATCCAAACTATTGTATGAGTCTAAGTTTTTAATGGATTATGAAATACAGTGTAAGGAGACAGCGTGGCTGGTAGCAGCACAGTAGATAACATGGAAAAAGCTATGCATAACAACATACAGTGGAGTGCCATTAGCACTGTCTGTATACCCATAATGGCATCTTCAGAGCTGATTTCACAAAGGCAGCTTTTAAACACTTCCTTTTATGTATTTAGGCTTGTGTGAGTCACAACTTGTGCTCAGTTAAACTTTCTCCTCATTGCTCAACATCACAGATAATGATAGTGCCTGGTTCTTTACATAGGGATCTCAAGATCTTCATCTGGAGATCTCAAGTCACTTGATAGGTGGGCGAATTGAGGCATTAGAGGTGAAAGCCACATGCCCAAAATCACTGAGCAGACCACATGCAAAGCTGGAAGAGGCACTCAGTCCTGGCCTCTGCTTGCCAGACAATGGAGACACTGAGTTCAGATATAATATTTCTTTCCTAGTTTGTGCTACAATTGGTAAAATAAAAATAAAATAAATAAATTAAAAGCAAACAAACAAACAAAAAACCAGAACAAAAACCCACCAAAACAAACAAACAAGCAAAAAACCAAAACAAAAAACCCAACGGGCGGAGGTATTACTATAAAAACTTCATAGTTTAATTGGCAAAACATGTATAGATAGCACAAAATCATAGAAATGTATGCCTACTGCAATCATCATCACAGCCCCAAATAACCAGCATGAAAGTCAAGTAGCATTTTGTGATAATTTGGTTTAGTTCTCAAACAGTCGTGTAGTTCAGTGTCCGGCTATTCCTTTGCGAAGTGCACTGTTAAACTGCCAGTGCTTATGACCAGAAACAGCCCAGGGTGTCCAAATCACCCAACTGGGAAAGGATGGCTGTATTTACTGGCTGTTAATTTAGGCCAGCCCAGGAAAGCCCGGGTACTTTGTTGCGCTGTGAGAGTAACCCATGTTGAAGCAGAGGTGTGGACTCGGCTTCTCCAGTGTGAGAGCTGTGGTGACTCTGGTGCTCGCTGTGGAGGCTGGGAACTTGGGTTTCAGCAGCCTCAGTGTGGGAAGGGTCTTTGCTGAGTACTCCAAACACTTTGGAACAACAAAGGTAGGCAGGAGACATGTTTTGATAAGGGAGAGTCCTATTTGCTTATTTTAAGTTGCACCTGCAGGCATCTTCTATTAGGAAAAAGGTTCCAGCTCTGGTACCTGGAGTAAAAAGCTGCATCTCTTTTGTAGCCCGGTTTAGAGAGGAGAGACATGAAGTGCTACTTCCTCCCTCATACCTGGCGTGCATGGCATTTTTTAACTGGCAAGCAGCTTCCCACTCAGAATATAAAATTGAATTGTTCTGTTTAACTGTTGTGGTATGGCTCTTATCTCTCTTCGTGTGCTAGGTAAGATGTTTAGGTATCAATTTTAGACTTGGCCAAGTCCTGAAAGCTGCACATTGTTGCCTTTGGAGTCCCTACATCCACCTCTGCACGAAGTGCTTCCACAGACATGAACTGACTCTGATAGCTCATGGTTGTCTGCGTTGCCCATATTCCTCATTTGTGTTGTTTTGGGAGTCCTGAGATAAGATAGATCTTTATGCTGATGTATGCAGGCTAGACATGAAAGGCTGGTCCAGGGGTGGGTTACAGCATTTCAGGACAGTTTCTGCATGTGACTCTGGGTCTGTAAACTAATCAGCAATACCCCCCATCACCAGGGGGGTGACTTCAGTGAGGATAATCTGGCTGGAAGCATCAGTTGTAGTAGTAGGGAAATAAAACTAGTCTGGGGGAAAGAAGTCAATTAATCTGCTCAATTTCTCCCCCCTCCCTCCTGAAATTTTGTGGAACCCATAAGCACAGACCTTGCGTAAGTGGATTGCATTTCACACCTAATGTGCATAATTATATCTTGCAAGCAGTTTATTAATGGATCTATAATCATAGAGTAGCTTGTACATACATAATGCTGGTGTTTGATTATACTGCAGCTGCCATAGATCAATGGATACAACAGGAGTCTGGCTTATTAGTGTCTCACACATGTGAAGTCTAGAGAACAATATAACACTGGTGCCTTGCAGTTGTACGTCAAATGCTTCTACCTAGGGGAAACTAGAGGTTTTAACAACAGGGTAGAGAAGTGTTATAGAAAGAACAGTACGTAACAGGACTTGGCACTTGAAGAAAGCTCCGTTTCTATAAAATATTCCATCTGTAAATCTTTCAGTGGTGTTCTGTCTCAATTATCAATGTGCTGTAAACACATTAGATCTTATTTTGGAAAGGGGTTTGTTTTGAGAATTCACTCTGAAAGCAGGATGTCTACAATCTTGAGCATTTCTGTTTTCTGAAGGTGACTCACCCAGAGGACTGATGAATAGCCTAAGTTCTTGTGAATCAACAGACCAGCGACTTGCAGACTGAGCTAAGTCTACTAACATCCGAGCAGCCTGAGCCACACTGAAATGGCTTGCAGAGATATCACGGAGATGCCTTTGGGAAGCAGTTGCATTTGGTTATGCACAAGGAAAAAGGTTCTAGCTTGTTTTGGTGTGTTGATGATATAGTAGTAAAAGAAAAAAAAAAAAAGTTTGGTGAGCTGCAGAATTCCCATGGGATTGTATCCCATCTCTAACATGATAACCTCAGCTTTCCCTCTCATGTCCCCCAGCTACCACCTGCAAAGCTGCCTCTGATCTATGTTGACTGTCTGGCTGGTGGCCAGCGACTCTGGCCAAACAGGGTAAATAACTGTGGAAATTATGCTCTAGCCTTTCTTGCAGCAAAGCCCTTAATTTGTGTGCCTCTCCTCCTTCTGGCCAGGAACAAAAAAAATAGGAACTTCTCTGTCTTTAAGACCTGGATTGCCTTGTTAAATGTTGGGAGCTGCGTGGGGTAGAGAAAGGAAGAGCTGGTGCAATTTTATAGCTTTCCTTGGTAAGAAAACTGGCCTAGAGTAATAGTTTTCTCACAGATATATGTTACAATGCACAGGAATCAGTTCCCTTCACTAAGAAGGTATTCTTTAGAGCAAAAACTCTTTTTGTATGTGTGTGTGAGACTCAGCTTACTGTAGAGAAACTGGATAAATTCAGGAGAATAATATGATCCTGTGCCACTAGGTTCAATCTCACCCCTTCCAGCTATCCTGTTTCTGCATCAGCCAAACAGAGGCAATGTCTGATCTCTTATGGACTTTGTGATAATATTGACTCACTTTATTTAAAATAAAAACTTTGGAAAGATGGAAACTCCAGGATAAAAATGTTAAACAAAGAGCTGCATGGGGGAAAGCAGTCAAACTTGATCTTGTTTCCAAAGTCTTGAAAAATATATGCCAAGGTCAGAGCACCAAACTTGCTGGGTGATATTGTCTCCTGTTTCTTATTTCAGGGCTTTACAACAACTCATCTTGCTTTTGACCTTGGTAATTTACTTTTTTTTTTGCAAACTGTTGTTTGGAAGAAGGCAGCATCAGTTTGTGGGGTGAGGAGATGAAACTCGGTGAGGTAGTAGCAAGTAGTGAAAGATTATTGGAGGTTAAGAGAGCAGATTTCTACCTTATGAACTTGGCAGTTCTCCTGCAGGCCTACGCTCTAGGTATTGATCTTGTTGTAAGATGAATAGCAATATGGATTTTTTTTTTTAATGTCTTATTTTGGGACCTTTTAAATGTGCCTGACATTCACGAGAATTTCGCTTAAGGGTTGGTATTAATCTAAATGAATCAAGATAATGCATAACATTTTATGTTTTCAATCTCAGTGTATTTTCTTTTCAGATCTGGTTACTATTGAAAAAATCTTTTGGAACAGTTCTTTTAGTACTTTTAACTTCTGAATTTATCCATATATCTGCATTAGAGTAACATACCAAAAATCAGAAGATACAGCTTAAATCCATACAGAGTTATTGTCTAAATCTGCAGTCCCTATTGATCAGAAATGTATTAAACTTCTCATCGCATATTTTCTGCATTTAGAAAAAAAAGCCTAAATCTTGTTTTTATGAAGTCTGTATATAATCAGTTGAGGGATACAGACAGTTCCTTCATTTTTTTATTGATTTGCTCATACTTGATCCAAATCATGCCTTCTGGCTAACCTTAGCATTGCCCTCTTCAATTTGCATGACTACATGTAAAGTTAGGATTGTAATACTGAGAGATTAGAAAACCTCATTTCTTTATCAAAAGATCTAATATGCTCTAATATTTTTATGTTGGCAATAGGTATTGTATTAATCCAACATTTTTTTGGCTCATGCAGCCATTCTTACGATGCTTCAGAGCTGCTAAAGAACGGGGCGAGTGGTTGTAGGAGAGAACTCACAGAATCTCAGAGTCTGAGTTGGAACTGACCCACAGGCATCATTGAGTCCAACTCTACCCCCTGCACAGGGTATCCCCAAGAATCGTGTCTGATTTCAGTGCCTGGGAGCATTGTCCAAATGCTTCTGGAGCTCTGTCAGGCTCGGTGCTGTGGCCACTGCCCCGGGGAGCTGGTCCAGTGCCCAGGACCCTCCGGGTGAAGAACTTTTCCATCCAACCTAAACCTCCCCTGACACAACTCCAGGCCATTTCCTCGGCTCCTGTCACTGGTCCCGGGGAGATCGGTGCTTGCCCCGCTGCCTCCCCTCTCGAGGGACGTGTACACCGCAACCAGGTATTGAGGTATAATTGCGGTACGTATGAAAAAATGGATTTAGGGACGGGTGACGTATGTCCTGCTGTGCTCCATGATCGAATCAGGTCCTGCAAAATGCCGCTTTGTGGAGATGAAGACTCAAGAGTCCAGGCTGCTGCTGTGTTCTTAGCACGAAAGTGAACTTTCCCAAGCGCTGGCCAAGTCTCTGGACTGACACCACGATCTCAAGGGCCCCGAGCGGGTCCTGCCGCGCACCCTGAGCTGGCGGTGGGTGCTGCGCTGTCCGGGGCAGGCCGGGACCGAGGGGACAGAGCCGGGACCGAGGGGACAGAGCCGGGACCGAGGGGACCGAGGAGACAGAGCCGGGACGGAGGGGACGGAGCGGGGCCCGA
>VWZF01005786.1:488430-518883 GCA_013396755.1 Sclerurus mexicanus
CCAGCGGAGCAAGTTCGAGAACGAGGAGTTCTTCAGGAAGCTGAGCCGCGAGTGCGAGGTGAGGCGGCCGTGGGGCTCCCCCTGCCCTGCCCTGCCCTGCCCTGCCCTCCGCGGGAAAGTTCCCGCGGGCCGGCGCAGTCAGTGCACCCCGCTGCCCCTTATCGCCGGCCCCTGATTGCGCCCTGTTCCCGCAGATTAAATACACGGGCTTCAGGGACCGGCCGCACGAGGAGAGGCAGGCCCGCTTCCAGAACGCCTGCCGCGACGGCCGCTCCGAGATCGTGAGTGTCGCCGCCGCCCCCGGCCCGGCCCGGGCGGAGTCGGGGCCGGGGCCGCCCGGGGAAAGTTCGGTGTGAGCGGCGGGACGGCCTCGGCCGCTCTCGCACACCGGGGAAGGGCAGGGTTTCGCTGTTCCTGCCGCCTGCTCGGCCGGGGGTGTCGGGTCGCTCGGCTGCGGGGACAGGGCTCGTCTGGAGGGGACGGAGGACGATCCCCCTCTGCTCCTGCCTCCGCACGTGCTGCGGCTGCGAGCTGCTTGTTTCAGTATTCAGCTGCCTTTTTTTTCCTTCTTTCCGGAAACAGTAGCCTTCAGAATGAGTAACATTGTTCAGAAAGCTCTATCTAACAGCCTTGAGTGAGCTGTTTGATGTATTTGAGAACTAAATCCAGCGCTTTTGAAATGAGGCTTTGAAACTTGCAGCTCCGGCCCCGTTTTTCTCATTCATTAAGGCTGGTTACAGACTGCTCTCTCCTGAACCAAGAAGTGAGATGCAGTATGGCTCGGAGTAGTCAAGAACTGACTCGTTATTTCCTGCTTTGATTTCTGCTATAGGTTACTTCTGTAGGATCAGTATCTCATAGCATTGTTAAGTTTGTAACTCTTCGCTATTAAAATACGGAAGTAACCTCTTTTTCATTTACAGTATATAGTGAAAGACAAGGTAAAATAGAAAATAAACCTCACGTTCACCAAGTTCGGTTTATGAACGTTCTTTAGTTTCATGTGGTATACATGTTGCTAGTCAGTTCACAATGAAATTATTTTTATGTACAGTGAAGTTATTCTTATGCACATCCAAACAGAAATAGCTGAATACCCGTTACTTTAGCTGAACTTGTTCATTTGCATTTGTCCGTAAAAGGATACGCAGCCCAGAACTGAGTAACTTTATTTTAGCTGAATCTTATACCTGCTTGTTCTCTCTAGTCTTAGAACATGTAATATTATTTTGTGAAAGGCCCCCTGTAGACAGGTTTTTAATTTTACTATTTGTTTTACATTCATTTTTCATTGAGCATGTTTGCTTCCTTTAAGAAGTCACCAGGGAAACAGTGGGTAGGTAAGGAAGACATAGTTTGCTAGCCTTGGAAATTTCTGTGCAGGTGAAAGCGTATAATATACCTGAATCCCTCCCTTTAAAAAAAAAAAAAGCCATATAGCTTATAAACCAACTTGCTAATGCAGCCTATGCACTTCTTTATATACATAGGAAATCGCTGTCGTTTCACCTTTGTACTTTTAAGCCTGCTGCTTTTTTTTTTTTGCCAGAACTTCAGCCCTTGGAAGCAACCAGTGATGCCTGTTCTACGTATTTTCACTTCTACTTAATTATAAAACAGGCTCTATATTTCTTGATCTGAAACATCTGGTTTTGTTTTGTGAACAGGGCACAAGTAGTCAGGTTTATTTAGAAATGTAATGTGTGTAGTGACTGATGTTAAGAAGAGCTAGTAATTTTACTTTTCTTTTAGTCTTGAATGTTTTTCCAGACATCAAGGATTTATTCCTTTATCTCCAAAGGGAGCCTTTGCAAATGACCTTACATATTTTTAAGCAGACAAAAAAAATCCAGAGAATAGCTTAGGGATTTAATGTAGAACTGGCAGTAGGTTGTTGGTTATGTCTGTCAAATAACTCTTGATTGAATAAAGAAAGTAATTACCAGTATACTGAGAAGTAACTGTGAAATGTATTAAATAAGATTTCATGTGTACTGGTAATGCTTTGGTAACTTGAAAATAACTTCACATGTTCAGTTTGTTTTGGAAGGTACTTGTATTTTTGTTGTCTGTATGTAGGTCAGGTCACCCTTGTACTACTTGATAGGCTTTTTGCAAAATTTGAGACATAAATGTCTGATAGCTTTTCAAACTGGGCTTCAAAAGGCTCTGCATAGAAAATTATAATTTTCTTACTTTCAAATTTAAAACCAAAGTAGCAATGTGATTTTTTTGAAAATTTTTAAAATTTAATTTGCTTGCCTGTTACTTGAAAAAAATTGTTGAGTTCCGTGTAGTCCTGTGTGGTTATTAGCAAGGCTGTTCTCAAGTTTTGCAGTATTGACCTATGATTTGATTTGAGAGGCACGTAAGTATTTTAACTGGATGGTTTTATCTGTTCAAAGGGTGGGAACAGGCTTCAAAAATCCAGAGAGAAAATATCTACATAGCTTTTTAAATAGCTTATGGTTTAAATGTTGCCTGGATGACTCCATGAGGATGTGGAATTTGTGTACTTTTGTTTTCTTCTTTTCTCTGATATTTTTCCCATGGTTTTTCATGGCCCTCTGGAACACATTGGGGGTGGGAGCAGGGAGGCATGGGCACTTTGCTGTCTGGCTGGGTTTCCCAGAAAGCAAGGATAGTCTTTTTGACCCAGTACCAGAACTGGAGTGGTCTGTAGGGCTGCACTGGTCAGCTGGTTTACACTCAAAGATCTCACTCCTTAGCATTTTAAGTTTATAAGTTAAGGAGTATAAAGTATGTATTTGCTGGGAGGTAGGAAAGTAGTTCTTGAACAGAGTAAGTGGTGAAGACTTAGACTCACAAATATTTGGAGATAGGTGTAATTTTGTTGTTGGTACGTAAATAGGATCCCTTAGAGAAGCCAAGGGATAACACGAGCTAGTCAGCTTGACAGTGATGGTCTGCAGCCCTGGCGCTTTTGATGCTTCCTATTTATGCAAGTGTATCCGCGTGTATCATTGATTGAAATGTTTGTCTTCGAGAATTGTAAGGTGAACAAATACTAATGTACCAATAAAGTATTCCCCCCTGTATTACTAGGACTGATTTGTTAATTTTAATGACATAGAGAAAATGCTTAGAGGAGGTTTAAAACAAAAAACAAAGAAAAAAAATTAAATCTGTTATTAAGGATAGCCTGGAATGGAACCCGATTGCAGAGCATTAGCCTGCCTTGGCAGAGGGGAAAGAGTCAAGACAAAGCACTTCTTTCAAAATGGGAGATATTAATCCTGTGGCAGCATTGCAGTCCATGACTGGACCTATCTTAAACAACATGTAGAGCTATTGTGTCATAGGTAGCAGTGCAGTTATAACATAAAGTTGCAGGATTCTGGGTTCCTTGAAAGAAATCTGCTTGCCAGGAAATTCCAACTATTAGAGTAGTAGTTGTATAGCTTTTAAGAAAACTGTATTCTGAGTTAATGACCATTTAAATCTAAGTGATCATGGTAATCAATACAGCTGTTTGATTGCAACAACTTACATTTAACCCTGGGATTTTGAGTAGAGTGATATTCTGGGAGCATGCGTGACTATTTGGATTCTTAGGGGATAGCATGCTCACCTCTACCAGAGTATCAATACTGCAAATTGACTTCTACTTACAAAAATATTTTTTTATTTCGTGTCTATAAATTGACATACTCTTTGTGGCTTGGAGTTAGAGATGTACAAATAAATACAGAGAAGTTATAAAGACAACCGAATCCTATTTTCATTTCAAATCATAGAAAATTATTTGCTTGAAAGCAATGTCTGCTTTTTCTAATATGGTTAAGTCAGTCCCTTTAATGATTTTACAAAAGGCTGCAGCTGAGGATTCCTACAGTTGCCTATTCTCACTGACACAGCATCTGCTGATCTGGATTTCACTGCTGTCTTAATGTGGCATGAGGACTTCGTCCTGTGAAGTTTGATTGAGCTGTGTATTGATGCTGCATGCCAGCAGATGATAAAATAGGAGTATTTACGTTTCAGTTAAGTGTTTATCTAGATATAAGTAGGTTGTGAAAGGAGACAAGTAATTTTCTTTTGAAAATACTTGTCCTAGTAACAGGTCTCAGCAGTTCATTTTCCTTTAGCAGTACTTCTTTTAGAGATAGGCAACCTCTTTAAAATCATGAGCAGTTTTTAATGTTGCAGGTACTAAGTTGGTGCAGGGTATCCAGACAGAACTGAAAGGACAGATTCTAATGTCAGCAAAACTGATTTGAAAGAAGTATTGATTCCATGTTGTATTTTATATCCAAAGCAGCCAATGGCAAATGTTGTCAAAATGGAATCAGATGTTTGTAACTTAATACTTAAGAAAAATGATGAGTGCATGTTTTTGACTTTAAGTATTCTCTATGCTGCCTGGCTTAAGACATAAACTGATGTAAAAATAAATGACTGCCTGCATAATTTATGTAATGTCTTGCTCCCTGATCCTGTTTGTATTGATTTTTCTAAAAGGCTTTTGTGGCCACAGGAACCAATCTGTCTCTCCAGTTTTTTCCGGCCAGCTGGCAGGGGGAGCAGCGACAGACACCGACCCGGGAATATGTCGACTTTGAAAGAGAAGGAGGCAAGGTAAGAAGGAAACTGTTATGACTGAAAGAAATGTCTATGCTGTGCTTATGATGTTATTAGGTTGGGCCACATGTATTATGCGAAATTTCTAATATTTCACATCTCCATGCAGGTAGGTAGTGACACGAGTGCAAGTGAGAGCTGGTGGGATAAAATCCGGTATTGCTTTGTTTTAAAGCATGTCAATGTTTCTGCAGGGAAGCGTGGGCAGTGCTGGTGGCTTTTTATTATTTTGAAGAACAGAACTTTATTTCTGCTGCCGTGTTATGATAAACTTTTGGGGAACAATTTAAATTTGGTATTGTGTAGGGGCTTCTAAAGTGGTTCAGAAATTAGACTTTGGCCAATGAATTGTGGTAGGCTAATGAAAATTTGCACTTTCAACAGGTTAGTTCATTGTGACTTTGGATGCCAGTTGATAAAGCAAGCAGCCAACGTGATCTTAGTGGAATGAAGCCTCTTCTCAGTTTCACCATGAGCTCTAATACAGGAGCAGCATCACTTTCAGAATTGATTTCTGAATCTCTTTTTTCTGAGGTGGTTGTCCTATAGACTGATATTGAAAGCCAGAATTCCCTAGTGACAGTGATGGTTACTGTGAAGCTGTATTAGATTTAAAATCAGAAACCTTGCTTAGTCTCATCAGAATAAAGTTACTGAAATCACTTCCAGCTGGTTTTGTTTTACAGGAAAAACATACCTTTAAAATGTAGACACTGTCTGTTATCTATGCTACTGTAGGTGCTTTGGGATTGATCCAAAGATCACTGAATTAAATAGGAGACTTTCTGCAGACCTCAGTGGGTTTGGACCAGCACTTAAGCCCTCACAGCCCTTCTGTTTCAGGCTAATTTCAGTATAATTTTTTTGATTTTTAAAGACTTTTAATGGACCACAAAATGCTTCATTTGCCTGCATTTTTTTTTTTTTACCTAGTCTTATAACAAGAAACAGCTAATGCTACCAAACCTACCAGGCTGGAGGAAATAGTTGAAGCCTATTCAGGTTTAATGGCATATTGGGTCTTTTAAATGCTTCTAGGTGGAAGATAAATATTTCCTATAGTGGGAAAACTTGATTGGAAGAAAAAAAAAATTCCTGAGGGCAGTTATGGTATTTGGAATTCAAGTTAATGAGGTTTTTTGGAAAAAATTGTTTTCCATTTAGTCCTGTGAGGCTTGCAGAAGTTTGACAAATTGGGGGAGAGGGAGTGAAGTTGGCTGTCTGGGTACTGACTGCTTTGCTAAGGAAACTGAATTGAATCTGGCTCTTACTGAAAAATATTGATTCTGGCTCACAATTGAATGAGGAATTTTTCTTGTAATGTGTAAGAAGACTGAAGTCTCTCTTCTTACCAGTTCAAAACTAATTTTATTTACTCCTATGATTTTTTTTAACTTTGTTTTCTCTGAATGAATCCTTAAAGTACTGAACTACTTCATCCATTTTCTTGTATTGTCTTAATCACGTAAGAGCATGGTAGATATGCTGTGTATTAAAATAGAACATGGGCCTCATTAGCGAATGCCACTCCCTCTTTTATGTGTGTTTACAGTAAATTCTAGAGTGCTTCACTAGAATGTTTGGAAGAATCTTCTGAATGAGGTTAGAGGTGGACAAACTGATAAATGGGACTAATGTTATACTCCAGTATGAACAAATAACAAATTCACTGTTGTAATCGGACCTTGCTGGGCTAAATCACATGTGAAGGCAGGCTTGCTCTGCACAGAACTCAACTTCTCTGAAAGTAAGCCACTCCCATGATTTGAGCAGAGGAGTGAGCAGAATGGGAGAGTGTTTCTTACGTTATCAACGGAAACAGTTAAGTGTTTCATGTGAATTGTCTGAGATTGTGTTCTCTCTAGATATTTGTCATTTGGCTTTATTAAGAATTTCTTTCATAGGCTTCAGCAGTCTCTTAAAACCATGTGATTTTTGTAGCTCTGTGCAACATTGTTTTATGAGCTTTGATTCTTGAGGCAGTGCATAATGTGTGTTTGTTCATCACTGGATTTATGCCAGCAAGGCATGTTTTTAATTATATGAATAAAAAAAGGCTATGGGGGGAGCTGTCAGTTAATTATTATCTTAGGCATTAGTTTGAGATCTAGAATGGAGATAAACTTACCAACACTAGAATATTTTTATTCTGGAATTCTGCATCAGTGTTTGGCCAGGCAAATGATGGCCCAAAATAGTTTATCCATATTTAAAGTATGTCACTATTGTGCCTAAGCAGTTTTGTACATACATTGACAAAGCTACCAATGCAGCATCTGCTGGAATTGCTGCTTAAATGATGGAATTTTAGAAAGAGCAACATGCTTGTGAAAGCTGGGATTCTGAAAATACATACTTCATAGGCTTGAGGTTTTTCAATCTGGTATTTCTTAACTAGAGTGGTTTTTTTGTATGCTTAATTTGCCTTTTAATTTGATGCATCTGATGTTCACAATGGGTGGGTAGGCCTCTGGTGGATACCCTGTCTTCATTAATCCAAGAATTGGATAGCTGTGTTCACTTAATGTTTCTACTCCTGTTTAACCCAAGTTTAACATTATTTCTTTTGAGATAGCTTGAACATTCTGTGCTGTCTTTGACCTGCAGCAAATTTAATTGTATGTTTGAGCAATTTTTCAGGTTTGTCATAGCCAAAGAAAAAACAGCACTAAGAATAGGTCCTTAGATTGTAAAAATGATAAAACATTGTATTTCATTGTGATTGTGGGTGTGTGGGGTGTGTCAGATTCAGTGTGTCCCATTTCTGGATAACTGAACCATAAAAGGCTTTGTGATCCTTTGTGTTTTCAGCTAGTGTCCAGGGTTTTTTTCTCCTTGTTTTTTTGTTAAAGAATAAATGAATATATGTTATTAAGAAATTCAGAGGTAGACAGTGTAGTAGTCTAATGTATTGCCTGAAATCTTACATAATTAAACCCTGCAATTAAATGGAGAGCTTTATTTTCACCTTGGTTCTCCGATATCATTAATTACTTAGGTTGATTTTATTGTGGTTAATGAAGTTCTTTAATTTTTATTTCAGTTTTATACTGATGCTATATTGAACTTCAGGCTGAACTCTGTGTGTGGACTTCAGTGCTTCTTAAGATCCTGTTGTTTTATTGAAAGCTGTGTGATAACTTTTTTTGCATGATTCATTTTGTATACTTCTTACAGTAAGATAACTGTCCTTGGTTTTCATTTGTTATTCAAGATGTTTATATAGCTCTGCTCTTTTTTACTTGAAAGAACATTAGTTCTCGGATATTCTTTTTTTTACTGTTTAACTACCAGTCACTGATGAAGTCTGTGAAGTTGTTTTACTTCCCCTCCCCTTTATAATACTATTCTCCATCTCATTCTAATGCAGCTTTACTTCCTGTCTGCTGTTTGGCGGCAGCTGCTCATAAACCAGAGTCTTCAACACGGGCTTATTTCAGTGTAATATGCTATGAACTCTGCAGCTCTGGAGGAAAGCACATCAGACAAGATTTAAATTGATTCAGAGTGCCTGCTGTGCCACATGTGATGTAGCTAGGATTTCTACTCATTAACCATTAACTTTGTTCTAGCCAGAACTAAAGAATTTCAGTGTTCTTCTTGAAGATGCTGGGTTTCTACTTGTGCACTTTTTTGTCATAACTAGGAAATTGTATTTGGCTGTAAGTTGATGTTTAACTGTCTGGATGAATCCAAAAAAAAGAAAGTCTGTTATGCTGCAGATGTTGCAGCAGTAGCAGAAGTGTAATGAGAAAGGTGCTGTATTCTAATAAAAACTATATTTAAATGGCAGCCAACAGCAGCACTTTTCCATTTGTGTCCCGTTTTCTCACTAGAGGTTTGATAGATAGGACTTGAATTCCTGCATTTTCAATTCAGTCATATTTGGGGGTTTGCATTGTCCCCATCTAAAATATTCTCACAGATTGCAGTTACTTGTATGTGTTCCCTGCAATCCACTGAGTCTCTGGACAGAAGGATTTTACCTTTTCCCATATCAGTGGGAAAGGATGTCTGATGTTAGGAATTCAGGAAAAAAAAAAAAAGAGCTAGTCAAAGCCATAATGTAATACGGACATGCAAGATGTAACTTGGTTAAAACACCAGCATTTGTCAACCTTTAAGGAGTATCTTGTAAGTCTTTGTGCATCATCTTTTAATGTGTGTGAATATTGTGTTTCCAAGGAGCTGTCCTGCTAAAATATGCTTTCTCCTGCAGGATGGTCTTGTTTCCAGATCAGAAGTCGAGGTGAGGCTCATTGTGTAGCTCTGTACAGTCCTTGACTGATTTTTCTAGGTGTTTTTTTAATGCACTGCTGTGTTAGGATAGCAATAGTTTGGGGCAGGATTTTTATCATGTTCCACTGGTGGAGTGGGGAAGATCTGACTGGTGCCTGTCCTCAGAGCTGGTGCTTTTCCTGAGCACCCTTAAACAATTGTTATCCTCCTGCTGATGACCCCACAACCCCAAACCTTGTGGTGGGTGGCAGAGATTCTTCTGAGAGGAGCGGCAGGTGGTCAGTGGAGGCACATCAGCTGCTGGCCTGTCTGTGCCCGGGGCCTTGGAGGTGCTTTTGCCTGCGCAGCCAAGGGGAGTGGTGCTGCCCTGCTGAAGCCCACATCTCTGTTGTTCCTTTGGATCTTTCTCAGACTTTTTCTGTTTGCTTTAAACAAAAAGGTCAGTGTGTGGTTATTCTGACAGCAGATAAATGGGTTTAGTGGTGTATCCAGTTTGTACCCAGTCTGGCTAAACAGCTTGATTTTATTTTTTTTTTAAATTTTTTTAATTTTTTTTCCTTTGAGTTGCTTGGTGGGAGTCCTGCAAAGGCTTGGTGAATGAGCAGAATTCACTTTTGTTTTCTTATGATCCCCTTGATCAGTTTTCATCCAGGATCATCTCTATGGTTTTGAGTAAAATACTAGTTTCCTATAGGTACTTGTGGTTCTAGAATTTTTTTATTGTGTTTGTGCTTGAGTCTTCTATTTGGCAGAGACTTCTCAGTTTCTTTTTCTTTCTTCTCTTTTTTTCCAGCTATGTAATTTCTTTGTTTATGCTCCTAAAACCATTTTTCCTTTAGAGGAGAGGGAAACTTTTTTTTTTTTCCTAGATACTTGGAAGAGTTCTTTATTATGACCTGCCATTGTAAAGAGGAGAGCTCTTTAATCAAAACTCCATTTGAAGCCAGGTAGTGATAGCGTATCTTTGACTTGACTTCACAACTGGGACATGCTTCTATCTTCTTAAAATTGATACACTATGAACAGTTAGAAATTTGGATTTTGGGAACAGAAATCTTTAGAGCATGTAAATTGTTAGGGACACGTCCTGTGCTGGTGAGCAGCCACTGGCTGAGTTTGGACAGTTGTTCCTGCCAGAGTGATTTATCACAGGGTGCCCTCTGCCACTTGAGTGTGAGTCACACCGGGCATCTCTCATGTGACAAGTATCCACAGCCTTGTCCCTGTAATCCTTGCAGCTCCCTCCCAACCTCCAAACACTTCTGTTACTGCCCTCAGCCTTGTTCATGATTACAGTGCAGGCAGTGACGATGCCATTTTGAAACAGTGCTGATGAACAGTACTTGGTGCCTCAGATCTGCCATCAGCAACCTGCCTTTGCTTAGCTTTTATTACACGCTGTAGGAGCAGTTACTCAGTTGTAGTACCATGAACTCTTTCCAGTGGTCTAAATGAACTCATTGGAGTTGTACAGACAAGATTTCAGATACACTCATGTCATCATCCTGAAGTTTCCTAGAGGAGGAACAAAATCAAAGTTAGTGAGCTAACTGTGGCATTTGGGGAACAGCTATATATATGTAAGGGCACTAATGCTGTGTGGATGAAAGCAGTACTTGGGATCTCTACAGCACAGATGCTGGAAGAAATCTGGCATTTGGATTGTTGAATCCTCCTGTTTGCGTATCAGTCTCCACTTACAAAGCAAAGTTGTTAACGTGCTGCTCTTATAAATGAATGAGAAAAGTAAGAGAATCATTATTGAGAATTTCTGTTGCTTTGTGAAAATCACTTAATACTTCATATTAAAAATAAGAAAAATTCAATAAGGTGATGAAACATCTACAAGAAACTTACTTTTCTGAAAGTTACTGAAATGTTTCTTCAAGCTTTGTTGTCCAAAGAACAAGTAACAAAACGAGCTTGTTAGCTGGCATAATTGCAAGTTTGATATTACTCTGTTAGAGAAAATTCCCAGCCATTGCAAAGGATGTTCTCTGCAGAAGCTGATAGTTTTCTGCAGAATATTTGACACTATGAAATTTTATTAAATGGTGAAAGCTGAATAATTGTTATAGTATACAAAAGACAAAAAATTACTAATGCTGTCTTAAGCCTTGATGCAGCACTACTGATTGAATAAATGTTTGGACAGTTTTTCCAGACTTGAATCCTGCTTAAGGGGGAAGAGGGATGCTGTCAGAATGCTCAAGAGCTAATGAAAACCGAAGGGCAGAAGAAGCAATTTTTCTTGCCCCTCTGCTGCTTGGGTCTGTTCCTGGGTGGTTTTTATTGGTTGCTTGCCCACGTTGTCCAAATCAGGTAACTTCTAGTTGAGTATACTCGCATTGCATGTTTCAAATTTTCAGTTCAAGAGTAGAGATTTAATAGGCTGTTTATTTGCACCCAGGTAGCATGGTGTGCAAGTGATGTCTTTTAGATAAATCTCTTTTTCTACCCTCTGTTGGAGTTGCTAGTCATAACTGCTTTTTGCGATGTGATTTTCTAAAAGCTTGAAAAGAACGAATTTCCCAAGCAATTTTGAAATTTCTGTCTGGAAAATATTCTGTCAACGTGGCAGAAAACTGTGTGTCCCTGTTAGTTACTGGCTTTGTGAGCGTAAGCATGCATGTGTACTTGCAGCAGCAAGACAAGCTGCAGTCTCCTGCAATGTTTTGCTGCAAAAACATTATTCTTTTTAATTGTTGCAACAAAAATTGAGTCTTTTAATGCACGTTCACCATAAAAAGGGAGAGCAGATTTAAAATGCAGCCATCTTTCTCATGTAGAATCTAGCAGTGAAGTGGACTGATAAAAGCCCCTGTAAAGTTTCACAGGGGAAAAACCCAGCATGGGTTTTTTTTCAGATTATCCCTATATTCTGCTCATTACATTTTTGTTGATTTCTTTTTAATTCCAGCTATGTGGTTGGTTTTGCCTTTTTCAAGGCAGATGGGTAGAGCCTGAGCATGAGACGTATGTCTCGTTGGGAGGCATTAGACCTTTCTGTAGTGACAATGTGAAAACTAGAAGCCGTCTGCTTTTTGCCTTGTGTTGGGGGTTTTTTGGTCGTTGTGGTCGGGTCTGGTTCATGTTTTCTGCTTAGTCCAGAAACTGCAGTATTTTGGAACGATGAACTGTGTCTGGAGAGACTTGGTTGTTATTAAATGATGAGTATAGCTTCTGTGCAGTAGCGTTTTAGTGTTTTTCTATGCAAGTTTCTAAGCTTGAGTACAGAGCAGTGCTCTTAAGCCAGGAATAAAATGCAGTTTCCACAGATTTTAATCACATTTGTTCTGACATCCTTACTGCTTTGTATCTGTTCTTACTTAGAGACTTGTTTTTTAGTTAACTGAAATAGCAACCTGCATAATTTAATGAAACATCGATCTGCTTTCAAAAAGGAGTCATGATTACATAGCTGAGCTAACTATGCAGAAAAAACTAATAAATCAACCAAAAAAACCCATAAAAATACCAGGCTTTTTAAAAGGGACTTTCAAATTCTGACTCTCCAGTAAAGTGAGGAAAATTCTTCTACTATTCTTTTTTTGACATTTTAGAAACCAAAAGCCGTCACCGTAGTATTTCAGTAGTACAGAAAGCATGTTGAGAGAGGTTTTGTCAGAGCTCTGGTATTACTCACAAAGATATTTTTAATGTGAGTCTGTACATGGATATTTTTGCTATATGGATTTGTAAAAATGGATTGTGTTGCATCTGAGCCTTATCTAGATGGACGTTTTCCAAAACTTTGGTGATATTTGTAATAAAACCAGGTGACTTTTATAAGCCTACTTTAGAACCAAATGAAGTACATAATACCAGACCGCCAGGCTTTGCTGTGGAGTTCACAGTTGCAGTAAGTATGTTCTGAGGTGTTTTTTCTGGTTGTGAATTGGAGTGCGTTTCCTCAGGGAATACACCCGTCTTTAAAGTTGCAAGGGAACTGTCTCTGTGCGCTCACAAGGAGGAGGAGCTGGAGGAACAGGTCATAGGCAGAGAAATGGTGGTGCTGGGCCCCGTGTGGTGTCCTTGGGCAGCCCTCCTGCCCTGGGCAGCGCTGTCCCAGCAGTCCCACCTTGGCACTGCTCATGAACCAGCAAGGGCCTGCTGTCCGTGCTGTGATACCGCTGTGACGTTGGTGCCACCCTTGAGAAGCTTGGAGCTGTATTCATCTTGAAAGCCACAGCTGGGTCATCTATGTGCAACTGTTCAGGAAAGATTCTTGTTTGGTCAGAAGGCATCACTTCCTTTATGTTTTTGCAGAAGAGTGTAAGGTTTAAATTTTAACAAACCCTCATTTTCATATAATGGAAGGTGTTCCAAGATGAAGCTTTTGAAATAGAAAACATTTTCTTTGTGTGTTTGAAGAAAGAATAATAATACACTCTGAGGCATGAGACAGAAGGATTGATCCAAATAAAAAACGCTAAAAAGCCTATTTCACTCAGGGACTTTCTAAAGGGGATTCTTTTCAACTGTTTATATTTACTGTTTCATTCCCTGTTAAAACTATGTTACACAGTTATTGTTTCAGAATTAAACCTACAAAGTCAGATAAATGCTGTAAACTTTGTCCATAACTTGGTTGCTTGTTATTAGTTTATTTTAAAGTGAGTGATCAATATCTGGAAGTGTGGTCTGAAGCCTTCTGTGGAGTTGTCGGTTTTTGCTCTACCTTCAGTTGTTGTCGCTCTTATGAAGTTACTGTTCTGTTTTGTTCCCCAAGTAATTCAGGATTTTCATGTATGAGTTCCGTTGCAAAGTTTCAGAAATGTTTCTTTCCTTTTTTTTTGTGTTTCATAGATTTAATTTTTTTTCCTTTCTTGTTCTTTGCTCCCGCTTTGAAACCCAAGCTAGAGACCCTTCTTTGTGATATGAAAGTGGGTCTTGGCAGTTGGTGGGAACCCGGGGATGGGACTGACTCAGCTTTACATTTCAGAACAGTCATGCCACTGTGGCAAGACTACAGCATTTTATTTATGAAAATGTATATATATTCATGTAAGATTTCTAGTAAAGAAAACGGACAAATACGTCATTTCTCATTGGAACATCTTGATCAGGTAGTCTCCTTACACTCGGCAGTGTACACAGATAATGTTAAGAGAAGCTGAAATGATGAGTTTAGCCTTAACTGATTTAACATCTTGTTCTGGAGTAAATGTTTACAGCTTTTTCTTTCTTAGTGGCCAGTGTTTCATGTCTGGAGTCGCTGGGGAGGCTGCTGTTGCAATATCTGCAAGGGGTATGGTTCGGGGGAAGGTGGGCTCAGCACTGGGGTCCAGGCGAGCGCGGCAGCCTGCGAGCAGCTGTGAACGGGCAGATGTGTGCGTGAGGAGGCAGATGTTGAGTCAGAGCTGAGCCTCTTCTGAAGGAATGCACTCTGCTCCAGCGTGCTGGGAAAAGGAAAGCAGGAGGGAGGGGATGGCCCCGCTTCCCTGGGGATGCTGCTCCCGGGGTCGGTCCCCTCGTGGCTCTGGCTGTTGTGAGCGCTGGTTCCTTGTCGGTGGGTGGTGGGAACTGTGCGCAGTCCCTGGGGGAGGAAATGGCTTGGCTGCTGGAGGGAGAAGCAGCATTTTCTGTAACTGCAGGATGTGTGGATGGAGCACGCTGATAGCGTATCTCCGGCAGATCAGTTCAATGCCCTGGTGCTGTGAGATAAGCGTTTACTAGAGGACCCAAATAGGATGTGAAACCGAGGTTTTTCATCTTGGGCTCAAGTAAAGCAGTTTTTTTTAAAAGTCATTGAGAATTGTCCTCTATTTAAATCACTTGGGTTTAAAAATATGAATGAAGGGTGTTAGAGGAGCCGTGTCCCTGCCTATTTTTAACAACATAGATAACTCCCAGTTCGCTGGAGTTGGAGGAGAGGGTTGCTCATTTGGATGCAGATGAGAAGAAATAACAGATTAGTTGAAAGAGTACAAAAGGGAGGGTGAGATACACTATATGTTGAAGGTGTGGCACAGAGGGCTTTGAGAACAAGCCAGCTGGGAGGCTGAGAAAGCACAAACACAGCTCAACAACTTAGAGCCCAGGTAAGCCTATTCATGCAGCACCTTCTCAAGTTTACCTGTGTTTATGGTGCTGTTTGTCCTCTGTTCAGATAACCTGTCAGGAGATGAGTGTTTACTTTTGGTGCTTGCTCAGTCAGCAAGCAGAATATTTGTTCTAACACTAAAAGGCTACTTGCAATGTAAAAGTAGCATGTCTGCTTTTCTCATTTAAAAATTCTAATGTTCGTCTGATCTGTAGAAGTTCAAAATGGAAGATGTCATTTGAGATGAAATTAATTGCATAATAGCCACCTGAACAAAAATTCAGCTGCTATAAGCTGGTAAAAATTGCATATTTCAGTATGTGACACTTTACCTAGACCTCGCAATCTAACAAACTAGCGTTGGCTGTGCCAGTGTGTGGAAAATGAGGGTGCAAAATGAGAGAAATTACTCTCATCCTTCAATGTGTGTATAGGAACTCTTAGCTTAGTTACACAACTGTCCGTTCTCAGTGTCAGAAAACCCATACCTTGTCTGGTTTATAGGTTGTAGTGTATGCTGAAAGGAGGCAGCTGTGGAATTTATCTTTTCTGCTTGTGCGTCCTTATAATGGTGTTTCTTTATGTAGCATTAAATTTGTCCACTGAATACGAATTTGTTAATTGCCTGACTTCCAACTCTCCTCCTTCCTTCTGCTCTTTAGTGCTTTTCACTTGTCTCCTGAGTTTTACAGGACTGACTTCCAGGTATTATTACGAAAAGCACCCAGAGGTGTGTGAAGGATTTGTAAAATTATATAAATGCAATTAATGTGGGGTTAACAGCAAAACCTTGAAAGAGTTGTTCTAACAAAGACATGCTTTTATCTACTTCTAATCAAATTGTATAGCTCAGTAGTATTAAGGGGAGTGGAGGTTAGGGTTTTCACAGAAATAACACAGCTTTTGCCTTTCCTACTGTGACAATCTTGAGGCAACTTTCAGAGCAGACAATTCTGAAATTTTTTAAAAGACCACTTTGCTGGATTTTGAAGTGACATAACAGATAATGTGCTCACATACAGAGCAGTAATTTGTTAATGATTCTGTTAAGCTCAGAGGTTGAAAGGGAACCAGCATGGCTTTATCGAAAAGAAGGAAATGTGTGGTTAAACGTTTTTGGCTATAGACTTAGGTGGTTTCCAATTTCCAGAAAGAAGGGGGGGGAGGGAGGGAAAGGAGTCTAAATTCCTTTCCCTGAAATAAATTTAAAAGTACCAGTATACTTTATGGTATTTTAATGAGAGAAAAGTTCCTACATAAGTTCATGGGGTTCCAGTATGAATTATGCTACATTTGAATGATTATGTGATAATTTCAAAACCTGAATAACTTGCTAAGGAATTAATCTTTCAGAAGTGAAAAATGTTTATTTATCAGAGTTTTGAAGACCTACTGAATTGATAGTGTAATGCTTTCAGGGCTCTGATTCAGGAGCAAGGGCACAGTACTTTATCTGGAAAGGTCAGGCCGTGTGCCAGGGGTTCACAAGCTGCTGTGTCAGCAGCTCAGCTGTTGGTCAGCGTGCTCAGGGCAGATAGCAGGCACCAGGAATCACATCAGCTCTGTCAATTTGTTTCCCCTTTGACTTCTGAAGACTTTCACAGAACTTCCAGCACTGCTCGGGCTTCCAGGTGATGTGTGAGGCATTGCATTTGGAGTACTGAGCCCTCAGCAGCTGTCTGAGCTACCTGCTGTTTGCACCCAGCCAGGAAGTTTGCACATAATGGACTGGCAGCTGCGGTGACCAAGGCAGTTGAACAGCTACTGAAACGAGTTAATGGTAGCATAATATTCCTTATCAAAGAAACAAACAAAAAGGACTCCTGGACAACTTGGAAAGGTTGGTTTTGTCATCTGTGGGAAGTACTAAGTAAGTTCTGATGTCCCAGGCTCCTGTTCTGGGCCAGAAGGGTAAGGGAGGCTAGGTGAGAGGTAAACCCTAAGTGAAGATCAGCAGAGGGCTTGTTTGCTGCTGTAAAACATAACTAGCATTAGAGTACAGACTGTTTTGTCTTTACAGATCCATAGTTGGCTTATGCTGCTTTTTTATTCCCCCCTTGAATTATTCTTCACTCTCCTTAAAAGAGAATGACACTTGGTTCTAATAGCCTCTTTTAACTGTTTTTCACTTCTAAACTAATTAAACACATCTATTTAAATTGATGATGCATACTTTGTTTCTTGGGAGATGAATGAGTGAAGACTGCTGAAGGGCTGTGATGTATTTCGTATGAATGCTCAGTCTCGAAATGAGGGCTGCGGGAGGTGGTTTCCTGGCAGTCCACGTCTTACTCATGCCGGTTGTGACACCTCTGCTCGCAGGGGCTCTTGGCCGGCACAGCTGCATGTCCTGCTGTGCTGTCATCACGGAAGGCTGAGGTGAGATGACTCGCATGGCTGGTCTGTGCTCTTAGCAGAGACCCTGCAGTAGGAGTGCAGATGGGAAGAAGATATGCTTTAACTAACCTTTATTTCTTCATTACTGAGCTACTGTATATTTTACTAATTAAAACATCTAGAGTACATCTCTTCATACAGAAGCGTAATAAGTTGTAGAAATCAAGCTTGGAGGCCAAGTGTATTTTCTTTGGCAAATAACATTACCTATTTGTCAGTTGGATTGATGTTATTTGTGTTCTTTCTTCCACTCGTGGGTTGCCTTTCGTTTTGTTTAGTGCCTTTGCATGAGGGAGGTTTAGCTTCCTCTGTGCCCCCTGCTTCTCTGAGCCTTTCTCTTTCTGCTTGAGTGACCTTAGTTGGTAAGTGTGGAACTGAGCAAGTAGGCACAGCTGGGGTGCTTTGAAATGTGTTACAGCGCTAAACATCAATTGCACTTTGATGAGGGTTTGCCAGAGGATTAATTTAGAACTGTTAGACGAAGTGCTGTGTGAGAATTCCCCTACCTAGCTGAGCTGCTCCTGAAGGCTGAAAAAATTCTGGGTTTGGAATGTTTAAGCAGTCTTTCAGTCTGAAGTGGATTCAGACCTGCGTGCATGGTTTCTGGTGATTCGGCATAGACAAACTCTGTTCCACAAGGTGTTTTGACTTGCCAAGTAGGCTCAAATAACAACTGAAGATGGTTTTCGTTTTGTTTTTTTTCTCTGTACAATTCAGGTAATTTTGCTGTGCCTTTTTTTTTTTTTAAGGCTGATGTCATTAAATATGTCAAACTCATTTAGTGTTGTATTTGCTTCTTTTTAAGCTCCCTTGTGCCATCACTGTGTTGTCTGCTGTTATCTGGATGTAGGACCTTAAGCTCATGCATTATTCCTTGCTGCAGCTCAAGGCATTGTGCACATTGGTGCTGTAGTTGGGTTTTCATCATCTGGTTCTCCTTCTTTTGAAAAGCCTTTCCCACATGCTAGAATTGACACAGGAAGACTTCCTTATTTTTAGCATGGTGTGTATATATAGTGTATTTTATTGAACTCTGACTACTTCATGAATTTGGGAAGGATTGGAACCAGTACTTGCTCTTTGATGAAAGCATTCGTGTATTTGGGTTAAATACAGTGCTTCTTCAGAGTAGGAAGGTGTGTGTTCATTTAACTATTTAAATGTGCCGTAAAGGATCCTCCCTGTCTGGCACTGTGCTGCTTCCTTTGTGACACAAAGGTAAGCTGGTGAGAAAAACAGTAAGTTTATCTGAAAGTAGTAAGAATTCTAACCCAATCTAGGTGCACACCAGTTTATAAAATGAGAACACAGCTGAAATTTATTCCAGCCAGTACAGTAGGCAAAAGTTAAAGCACTCACTTGATTAAAATGAATTCTTGGAAAGGAGGCAAGAGAAGCTGTTAAATGGAGTCTCAAGTTACCAGCTGGTTTGGATGTTCTTCTAAGAATACATATAGAAGCTTCCTGGATCAGTATTTTCATTGTGCAGGCAGGTGTGTAAGTGCTTTCAAATTCATAGCATGTGTTTTGCTTTTATTTCAGGTGTACTTGAAAGCACCTATGATTCTCAATGGTGTCTGTGTAATCTGGAAAGGCTGGATAGATCTACAGAGACTGGATGGTATGGGCTGCCTGGAATTTGATGAAGAGAGAGCACAGGTAAGACAGTCTGCCTGTGGCTACTGTGCCTTATACCTTTGTTTTTCTGGAAGGAAACACACAGTCAGGTAGCAGTCACAAATTCTGATTTGCTTTTCTTCTGCTTTTGAGTACAAATTCCAATAAAACCTTATAGTATAGAAGTTCAGAAATACGTAGTTGTGGCTAAATTCTAGTTCAGCTACATTAGGTCAAAATATTAGGGACAGGGACCATTTGTAGTTGACAGCTTTGTGATTTCACACCATTACTATGGTACAGAGAAGTAAAGGATTTGAAAACCTGTGCCTGTAGCTTGTAACAATTTAATTGGCAAGTCTATTCTAGCTGCTTATTTTAGGGTGGTTGAGGTTTTTTTCAGTTGCTTTTTGTTTTATTACATGTGGCCAAGAAGCAATAGGGGTTTTTACTTGTCCTCTAACACTAGTGGACGTTCTGCTCTGTTAAGGTATGGCAGCCTTTGAGAAGTTATTGTCTGCTTTCTACCGGCAAAATTACTGTCTAGCAGCTGAATCTTTGCACATGTACAGGAACAAAGTCAACACAGAGGAAATGCCTTTTGAAGATAAGGTTCACTTACACAGCTGTAGGATTCTTTAACTTAGTCAGTAACTTAGTCAGACTTGAGACACGTGTAACAAATCTACCTAACTGATAGTAAAAGCTGCTGCAACAGGTTTGTTGGTGGGCTTCCAGGAAGATCACCTGTCTCTGTATTGGACACTAAATTGGTTGTAGTAACATCAGTTACCAGAGTTATGACTTACAATCTATATTTTGTGAACTCAGCCCTGTGAGGGGTTGCTCCGGGCAGCTGTGCCCCGGAACTGATTTAAATAAGGATGCATTTTCTATTTCCACTGTGTGCCTCATTCTCAACCCTCACTTCTGTGGGATTTCCTTTTTAGTCCTTCTACAGCTGCAGTTGGTCACTACATCACAAGTAGGAGCCCTTTGTTTCCACCAAAATACCACAAAGTTTCCTCCATTGTGGTGCCTTGCCTCTCCCCAACTTAAGAAACCAATTTGCACATTAATTAGATGTTCTTAATGTGACTATGTTCTGGATTAAATAGAAATGCTTTATGTCAAAAGAGTGTCTGAAGTAGGCACAGCCCTGAATGCTTTCTTCATGATGCCTCGAAAGAGAGAATAGTCCTGCCACTTTTTATCAATCCATGAGAAAAGCCACAGACCCAAGCTTTTACTTGAAACCCACTACTTGCTGGGCATTCACTTCTTGCAAAGCTGTGTTGATGTTTTGAGCTCAGTTCCAGCAGCTGCAGCAGAATCAGTGCTGTGGACTGCATGGATGAGGAAGCCTTTATGCTGTAATGGCTTGCACAGCCAGGGCAAGTGTAGAGCCCTGAGGACTGTGCAAGATAAATGCCAAGGTTCTTGACCTACAATTATTAAGTTGGATACATAACACAAAGTCACAGGACTTCTGAACTGAGAGCGGACTGATGGGAACATACACTCAGAAGGAGACAGTGTTGCTCTTTTCCAAATTTTTTCCTCAAAAATGTGGGCACTCTTCCAAAAAGGAGAGTGCTCAGGTGACCTGTGGTTTCAGTTTTTCTCTTCTTCATTTCAAGATAAATATTTTTGTGAGTGCTTAGATTATCTCAGTTTCTCAATGTGCATATGCTGTTTTAACACTTAACAACTCCTTTTTGTTGTCTTCAGAAAGTGTTTGTGCACTGGCACTGTGGTTTATTCTCTTTCTGTGTGTGAGGGGTGGTATGCGTGCTCTCAGGTGCCAGTGCTTGCTTGAGTCGTGAGTACAAGGTGCTGAGCTGGAGGTATTGCACTGTGTGGATCTACAGAGATGTGTTTGCACTCAGACACAGGTGTGTAATTTGTTTTTAGTGTTTGCTTCTTGGCAATTATGAGGTCATCATTGGTCATCTTATTTGCTACAGTAGTAGTACCGAAGGGTCCTGGCGTTGGAAGGAGCTATACAGACACAGAAGTAGCTGCACCCTTACGTGTGTTAGTATTGTAAACATGTGGGCAATCTTTCACAGCCTTAAGTTTCCTCTTTCCTGTGTCTGTCACTCTGCTTCCTTGTTTAAAGCTGTTGTAATATTGCTAGGGGCAGTTGACATTGCTGACATTGATCCCAAAATAATACTGAAGTCAGACGTAAGTGCCTCAAACTATGCATTGCAGTGCCTGTGGTACCCACCGTCCTTTGTAATAAAAGGTGCTGTTGGTGTTCACACCCCCCCATTTTCTGGAAGGTTTGCCTTATACAAGGCATGTAGAGCCCTTGCATTTTTCTGTCTCTTGCCCCTTCTTACTGACTAATGCTGGGATCAGATAAAATTTGTCTTTGCTGTCACACTTTGGAAATTATACTATCCTTCACGAGGTCAACAGATATTTTAGGAAGAAAATCCACACACCTAACACTGAAGTACTTTAACTGCAAATGTTAAGCTACTGTTTTTTCTGTTTTTAATCCACAGCCTATTCATGTCTTGGTACTAAGCAGTCTTTTTGTTACTGAAGGCCCTGATTCTGCTGCATGTTCACACTTCAGTGGACTAACACACGCAGAGCTGTACATATGCACTTGAATATCTTCCCTATTTGGGGCTGAAATTTCCCTGGATTTGATATTTGAGTGTCCTTAAGAAACTGTTTCTGTCTTCAGTACTTTTGCACCTCTTCTGTAGCAGAGCATCTTGCTGTCTCACCAAATCTCTTCCTACCAGGCTTCTGTGGGGGTTTTGTGTGGGAGTGTGTGTAAGCTTCTCTTGTTTTTTATTTTTATTTTCTGGATTGGGAGGTTTGGTTTTGTTCTGTTGTTGTGTTGATATAGCTCATGCTTTGCTTATTCTTTTTCTTAGATTCATACCAGAAGCATTTTTATGGAATAAAACTAAGATGTATAAATGATTTGGTCTCATACAGCTGCATTCTAGGCTACAATTCCTAGAATTGAGTGACATTTTAAAAAATGTTAAATTCCTGTTGTATAAGATTGAGACATTAGTTAATTGGTTACAGTGCATCACCAGCAGTAGAGCAGAATTTTATTCTTTTTACTAAAATAGAAAGTTCTGATGCATTTTTTTTCTTCCGCTTTCTCAGACGTGGTAACCAGTGTTTCAGCTGTCAACATGTCTTCATTCTAGATGTCAACATACTGATTTTTTTTTTCCCATGGATTTCTAATTTGGTTTCTTTTGGTTATGACCATTTCTTTAAAATATTCTGGCTGAGGCTGTATGTCATCCTTTTAGTTCATGACCACTGTAAATGATGGTAAAATACAAAAATCTTTGATAAAAGAATCTGCTTCTATTTAAGTCTGTTTAAAAAAAAGAGGGTAATAAATACATGCATATCTTCTGTAAATTAGAAGGCAGCTTTTCTGTAGTCATCTGGGAGACAAGCTGATCTGTTTTCTCTCTCTCCTTCTGCATTATTAAGAACAAACTTACTTTCTGCTGTCTGACCTTGATTGCTATGCCTTGTACTAACATTAAGAGAGCTATAAAGGGCCAAATTCTACCCTTAAAAATAGTAGGTAGTGTTAAAATGTTATCTTGTTGGCAGCTTTAAACATTGCCTTCCGACGTCGCTTTCTGGGGACCTGTCTGTGCGGAGCTGTGGATTGGCAGCTGTTTGTGTTTCACTGTGTTGGGCCACGAGGGAGCCCCGTCACATCCTTTCACAGAGCAGCTTCAGGGCCCACCACTGTGCCCACGGCAAAAAAAGCAATTTAACATTTTCTCAGGCTGGGGATGCTTTATCTTAAATTAAAAAATTGATGTGCTTAATCCCTTGGTATATTCAGACTTAGTTGGGCTTCTCTGCATGTTTATGTCCTCTAACAGTCAAGGTTAGCGTTTTTTAAAATTGTCAACTTTAAAATAACGTTCCCATGTATGTGGGAATCGTAAGCAGAGTTAGTGGTAATTAAAGCTGAAGAACTAGGAGGAGGGAGAACCAGTACAGTTTATCTCTTACTGTTTTGTGGAACCTCTTTAGACATAATTCTTCCATTCTGAAAATGTTAAAAGTCTGATGGGGAACAGAAAGTATGTGTTAAAAGGCATCTTTAAGAGAAACAACTTCTAACCCAATTAATAATAGCTTTACATATTAGCAACAGTTTATTTAAAACATTTTCTAATAAATTATATGGTTTGAAGGATTTTTTTTGTTTGTTTTGAGTCTTAATTTGTTAAATCTATTCCTGTGCATAAGCCATTGTTGAAAATAAACTACAGAGCTGTGGAAAAGCTGCAGGTTTCTCCTCCATTGTATGGGAATGTGTGCTAATTAGTGGAGGAATAATTTCTACTTTGCACCTTTCTCATACATCTAAAATTAAATAATATAAATGATACATAAGGATTAAGAATGTTCATACTGATGCACCTGCAGCAGCTTTTGATAAAATGAAGGATTTATTTGGTTCATAATTTAGATACCTTTTTTTAAATACAAGAGAATTAAATTACCACTGTTTATATAGTAATGCTAGTGGACTCTGACTAGCTATACCGGTGAGTACTGTCTCCAAAATTACTTTTATAAAGAGAATGAAACGTACTGCCTTTTTCATACGACCAAGGATTCCTAACTTAAAAAGAAAACAAACAAAAAAACCCAGCATTTAAACTACTTTGGAAAAGCAGCTCTCCTTTGGAAATGTGTTTTAGTAGTAGCTGCATTCCACCTTTGGTTATCTCTGCAGCTGTAGTGAAGGTGCGTATTATTTCATATACCTGTATTGGCATTTGCTGGAACTTCTCTGTGTTCAGGCAGGTTCTGTAGGACATACTTGACTTTGCTGCCAAGTGATTCTTAATATGCAAAAGAAGTGTGGTCTGGTAGAAATGAGGGTTGCCTTGGTTGCCTTTTGTGTCATTTTTTGTCATCTGGTTTGGTAGCAGGAGGATGCGTTGGCACAACAAGCCTTTGAAGAGGCTCGACGACGAACTCGTGAATTCGAGGATAGAGACAGGTCTCATCGGGAGGAAATGGAGGTGAGGGTTTCACAGCTGCTGTCAGTAACTGGTTAGTACTTTCCCAAAACTTTAGATTGTTTCCATTTATTTGTTTGTACAATGTTGTGTATTTTCTATTTGTTCAATGCTGTCATATAAAAACTGCAAAATGCTTTTTTTTTAACTCTTGTAAAACGGATTTCAAGTTTTTCGAGTTTTGATAAGAATACTCAGATATTATCATTTTTTTCCTTTCTGTAGATGATCTTTTCTGTGGGTACTTAAGCTGTAAGGACATACTTTTTCAGAGTTGCCATTTCTCTCTCAAACGATACTTGAATAGGAGAGAGAGGGATCTTTTGGCCCGTGCATTTCTCATGAGCACAGGAAAGGATTTGGAAGCTGTGGGCACATAGTTTTGGAGCTTCCTATCCCATGTTGTGGGAAACATTATCAGTGAATTTAATCAGTCTGCTTTCTTGTACAGGCTAGTTTTACTGTCCTCTCATCTTTTTCTTGTTGGCAGGGAGTCTTGCCCCTCTGTTTCATGGTGTAGTTCCCCCTGTGTTGTTTTTTGCTTCTTCAGGGCCCCACAGTATTGAATCTTGTTCTTTCTTGATGAGAGCAGAAATTACTGAGCAGAAGAGAGGAGCCAGGAAAGGGAATGGAAACCAGCTGCTCTGAGATGTCAGAAAGGCAAGAGCTGTAAGAGGACAAGTAATAATACATAAGGGGAGTTGGCAAGTTAAAACAGGCTGTAGGTCAGGCAGAGAATAGGGAGAATACAGAAACGCTTTGAATTTCTTTCCCTTACTAAGGCTATTTCTTACTTCTTGCTTCATCACTACAGCCTGGCTTTACTATAATCAAATATGATCAATCTGCTGGTTCTCCGGTTTTTAGAAGATTTAATTATTGCTATTGCTAAGCTACTTTTCTTTTGGCATCCTTTCTTATAATTGAGATGATGAGACAGACTTTCTTCCCTTCCAAGTACAATTGGAAGACACTGAACATGAGAATGAGAGCAAACAGGCAGACAGAGAGTAGTATCTCTCACTTTGAAGGGGTGGCTGGAGTATGTCTCCTTGCAAACACTGCTGCAGACAGGTCAGAATGTCAGTTGTAACAAAGGTAAAATCCTTGCCTTGGAAGCCTTGCTACCACTGGATCCTTGGAGCAACATCTGGATTACCTGAATGATTCTGTCACAGCATAGCTAGAATCTGCTTGTAGGGTCAGTTCAGAAGGAATGCAGAATTAGCTTTAAGCTTTTCATGAAAATGTGTGGCAGCCTGCCCTAGTTTTAACAACACAGTAGGAACTTTAGGTCCAGCCTTATGTCTTTTACCTCAATTTACTTGAAGGTTTTCTTGATTTGTTTTCCTTTACTCTGTCCTTCATCCCCACTCTTGCTACTACAGAGAAGAAGCTGTGTGCATACTGAATGCTGAAGGCTCAAAAAGAATGAGGCTTCCTGAAATAACTTCTGGAGTTCTGAGAGACTTTTTCCTCCAAGTGTAGAAAACACTTCCTTGCAGCTAAGCTGTGCGAAAAACCTCTTTCAGTTAACAGTGAGATTGAGGTAATACTGAGCATCTGGGGTTTCATGACAGACATCAAAACTTGTGACACTGAGACACAAAAAGCAGCATCCCTGGCTGTCTGCAAGAACTGGATTCAAAAACTTCTGAAAAAACTCTTGGTCTTATTAAGGCCACAGACAGTTGTTACTGTGATGTTCTTATTAGCTGCTGGTACCCATTTTCTCTTAAAATAACAATAGTTGTCCTAGCTTTAAAGCACTGGTGTAGATCACCTACAGAAAGGAAGAAAAGGAAAAATTACTGACTTGGAATATGTTTAAGCAGAATGAACTTTATCAAAAGGCGATTCAAATTTATGTGATATCAAATACAAATTTTTAATAATTGCAATACATTGTTATTCATACTTTGCTATTTATTTTACTGTATGTGTTTAATATGTCTAACCAAGAGATCTTTGCCTCAAATACTTGTAGGTCTATAATTGGTTTTCACATTTCAGTTTTCATTTGTGTGTTTGGGATAAAATATTCTGACTGTGTCTCTGGAATGTTTCCAGATGAGCTTTTACAATCTAGATCTTAGGACTGTGTAAAAATTGGTTTTTTTGGGGTTGGGACAGGCAAAGGAGCAGAGACAGACTTACAGTGCATTCCTAACAGGAATCAGGTTTCCACAGCATTCATTGTTTCCTTACTTTCACTCTAATGCAGCAGTTGGGCAGAATCAAATGAACTTTAATCAGCAAGCACGTAGTGTTCATGATTACCATACAGAATTCTCAATATAAAGTAATGCATAAATGTGCATTCCTGTGTTTGTTGTATTTGTGGCCTGTATTGAATTTTCTGATGCTGACATGCTCAGTCAGCTTGGAAATACAGTTTGTCAGTTGCACCCTTCTGGCATTGCACTGCTGACAGCTGTAAAAACCTTAATCCAGACCACCTTGTGTACTGTTTGTGTAATTCAATAGGTCAAATAGTATCTTCGGTTGTACTGCAGAGCTGGTACTTGAAGGTTTTTTATAGAAAAGGCCAGTTCTAAGTGTGCTGAGTGAATTTTTATGTATGCTATGCTACACACAGATGAAGATAGCATCCTCATAATCTTTCTAATATTGTCTCCGTACAGCTCTCATCATTACTAAAACTTAAGATTTTTCTTTCCTGCTAAAATTGGCAGGGACAGTAAAACTCAGGGTTGGCAGATGTGGAACAGGATCTCATCAGTGTTAATGACGGTTTTAGGAATTGCAACACTGTATAAAATCAGGATATTTCTGACAGTAGAATTACAACCGAAATGCCTTTAATAGAGACCAGATTCTGTTTCAGTGGGGGAGGGAAGGGGAATCCTGCAATATTCCACCCACTCCTACCCAAAACAGAGGCGCCAGCTCTTTTGGAAACATTTATCCATCCAAAGCCTGGCAGCATATGAAAATGATCAGATTAAATTTTTTATTTATACAGCTTTCTGGGTAAAAAAGATTCTCTGTTCTAAGTCTCTCTGTAGTCTTAAAACAAAGTGATATATCCTTGCATAGGAGTGATCAGTGATAAGCCGATGAAAAGAGTTAAAGTGAATTGTATGTGACAGTTGGATATCAGAACAGTGACACTTTGAATGGGGAAAAAATAGGAAGTGCAGTAGCAATTTAGAAATGATCACTTTACTAATTTTCATTTAAGTATCCTAAAAAAACCCCCACTAATTAAAAAAAACGCCCACCAACAAAAAACCTTCAGGATGCTATCACGTTTGCTTGGCCTCTTTTCTTCACATAGAGTCCCTTCCAGTGATGACCACATTAGCACACTGAATCTTTATTTTAATGAGCATATTCTTTGCATCTGAGGGCAGAGTCTGAGGCAGGTTGTGCTTGCATTTCCAAAGGTCATTATGTTTTTATGCAATTACAGCACTCCTCTAATGTAAATAGGGTGTGAGTGGACTTAAGAATTTTCATTGAAGATTTTAAGCACATCTGAGTTGAACTGCGTTCTGTCACATTTTTAGCATAGTTTGTTTTGAATACAAAATGCTTTTGAGTTTTTGTATCAACTTGTGTAGCTTGGTTGCATCAGACACTGCAAATCCTGCCTCACTGTTCAGGATTCTTTTGCTTCAAAGATGCTTTTGAAGTCAGTGAATGTTCTTAGTGCCTTCAAAATTAATAATATATTCAAATGGCTTTTACTTTTACAAAAATGTTGGAATGCTGAGACAGTGAATGTTTAATGATACACATGAAGAAAAACCTTATCCTCAGTGAAAGATTGTTGTTAAAAAAAAAATATGGAAGCTCATTAAGTTTAGGAACACTGAGCTACTTGGCAGACTTGCACTATTTAATGGCTTCATAACAGAGGCAAAGTTCTCCTTCCATGAATAAGTGCTACAGCAGGGGAACGTGATCTAGGGCTGTTACTTCAGGGTGCATTCTGGAACTGATGCCTCTGAACAGGTGTATGACCTTGAAGTATTTGTATGTTTCCCTTCACCAGATTAATAGAAGAGAGTGAAGAGACTAAAGGGACATTGGTGAGGCAGATGTTTAATTTCCACTATGTCTTTATATCCTTTTGTCTTGGTTGAGAGCGTCAGTGCAAGTCTCTTCTGTTTGGTTTTGCTATGAATGACCAGAGTTCAGTATCAGGATAAGAAGTTTTCTGCAGAAATTACTGTGAAGTTTCTGTCTAGAAGTGCTTGAATTTTCTGTTATAAACTTCTGCTTGTGACTCAGTCTTCTGGCCATAGTAGCACGATGCAGAAATGTGCTACACTGTCGTGAATGGCTTGGAGAGATTTAAACAGCTCCTACTTGGTGAAATTAGAATCTACTCAAAGTAATGGCCTGTGTTCAGTGCAGGAAAGCTGCAAGCAGCTGCCTCCTGCCAGCTCTTCACTGGAGCACACGGCACAAAGCAGTGGATTTTCAAGGGATGGGTAAAGAGCAGAGGCTCTGGTGTGTTGCTGCATGCAGGTCAGGGCATTTTGTGAAGGTTTGTTTTATATAGGCAAACTATAATTTCAGACTTGAAGCGATCTGTTTGAGCGTGCAGTTTGTCCAACCGTGTTACTCGGGAGCTTAGCTGAGGGTGTTCTGATTGCTTTGCTTGGGAAGGGGTTGGATCTGTTCTCAGTCTTCCAGTAATGTCTTCAACCACTATTTTTGAAATGCAGCTTTTTCTGCTTTGTGTTCATTTCCTATGTTACTGCCATGCTCTTTGTTTGAGCAACACCAAGTAAAGAAGCGGAGCGGTTTGCTCGTCCCTGACACAGTCTGGTCTAGCAATCTGTCTGTTTGTGGTCTTGTGCTGAACACAAATTACATTAATGCCTAAGCAAAACCATTTTGGGAAACTGCATGAAATTCCCATTTTAAAAACCTTCATTTTGCTGGAAAAAAAACAACCCTTGTTTGAAACTTTTATTTCTTCCAGTAGCAATCCCCCTCAATACAAAGCACCAAACCCGCCCCCCAACCCCAGCCTTTAGAAATTGCTGGAAAAAACTTTGCCTGCATTTTAAATACCTAGTCCTGCCCTAGGTTTTTACAGTTTTGTTGTCTGTTGGAGATTATGAGTTGAAATTGCAAAATGTGTTTCATTTAGTTGTGAACTCTTAAAAAGCAAACAGGATTTCTAACAGAAATGTAAACAGTTTGCAGTTGAAAGAAAATCAAGTAGTAGGACTTGCATGCTTTCATGTTCTTCCAAGGTTATAGACACTAAAATCACTCTCTCTTCTTTCTTGCTCTCTTTTAAAGATGAAACTCCTAGTGTAAATAAATGCTCTAACTAATTATAAATGTTTTTGTCAAATATAACTGGCTTCAGAAGAAAGTATAGCATAACAATAAGTTTGAGGGGGGCCTTTTGTTTTAATTTTGTTTTTTGGTTTTTTTTAAATTTTTTTCTCTTAAAACTCTGATTTCTAAGGGGTGTTTTTTTCTCAAAAAAAAATTCTGGAATTAATTTAGGTAATACTTATTGAGTGAACTCTGACAATTATATAAAAATAGCATAACCTTTAATACAGCTTTTTGGATATGAAAGAAATCTAAACTGTTAGTTTTTTTCAGATGCAGTGGGTAGTGTAGACTTGGTATATGCTTCTATATGAATACAACCATAAATAGATAAAATTTGTTTATATGCAGGATGAATACAATATAATTTAGAAAGAGGTATTAAAGTGGGTGTGTGGATTTGTGTTCCCTCAAATGTTCTGCAGTGCGAGTACAGTTGAGTAGGCCAGTTATATTATGACTAGTTTGCTTCATAAGAACTTAAATAGCTGGTGTTTGTGTAAAAGTGCTACGGAATGCATATATCAGAAAAACAATTTGTGCTGTACAGAATCAATGCTGACTGTAGGATGGAGAAGATCAATCTTGCAAATCAGGGAATACTGTAATATAAGCATCTTCTTTCAGTCAATGAAGGTTAGAAAGGGGCTGAGCAACAGAGGAAAACTGTCTGGAGGCAATCAATATTAATTATAAATTTATAACCTTTAGACCAGCCTTCAAACAATACTTTCTAAAAGGGAGCATTTCAAGCTTTTTTTTTCCCTTAGAAAAAAAAGTTTTAATACGAAAGTAAAAATTCGAGTCTCTACTCGAAGCTCTTCAGATGTATGTACACTTGCTGTGCTTTTGCCTTTCTTGGCGTGCTGTTGCTTCGGTGCAGTGACTGCACCAGAATCGTTACCTTCCTAATAGCTTTTAAACAAAGATGCAACTATTGCAAACATTTCAGGCAGACTGTGCATTGGGGTTGGTAAGCAGATTGTGCTGCATGGCCTGGTCGTGCTCTGTAGCTCTCCAGCAGCTGGTGGGAGAGCAGGCTCTGCAGGTTACACAGTAGATGTGTCTTTATTTCAGGGTTTCTTTTGTTTGGATGGTTTTTATCTTGCAGTTGTATACTTTTTGGAAAAGTATTGGCCATGTATTCTCAGGTTTGGTTGCTTGCCTTTTTTTTTT
>VWZF01005786.1:518897-537912 GCA_013396755.1 Sclerurus mexicanus
TTTTTTTTTTTTTTTTTATCCCTTTTCAGGAGGTTGACAGTCCTTCTAAGAGAAGCCAAATGCTCACTGTTTAGTTTTTCATAACATAGCTTTTTTCACTTATTTAGTAAATTATAGATGGCAGATGCCAAGGCACATAATGCATCTTCTCTGTCTGTTTCAGCAGGACAGAGCTGCCAGAATCCAATTAAAGAATTGCAGTGGAGTTGTCCATGAAGAGACTTTATTTTGGCTACTCTTTGTGACAGCACTTTTTCCTTCCCTCTTCACCAGTGCCCCAAGTTATATATGCAGTTGGATGTGTTTGTACTTGTCGTTTCACTGCCTAGTGTTCAGAGGTCCCAATTTTCTCTGCTGTTTTTTTAAGTGATTCATCGAAAGGGAGGGCCATCTTCATGGCAACGCTGTCCGTCCTTCCTAAGTTTACTTCCAGCTTTCTCAGTTCTGCTTTCTCAGAGCTATCGTGTAAACCACACGGTGGGACTGCATTATCTTTTCCTGATGAGCTCATGCGGTAAGAGGAGTTGGTTTCCTTGGGTATGTCAGAGGCCTCAGAACATGCACAGGAAGGGGTAGTTACAGATGCTTTCTCAAAGTCATTTTAAGGAGTTTTGTTAGCAGAGTTGAAAGCACCATTGGCTGCAGCATCGGTCAGGATTGAGTGGCTGGAGGAGGAGGAGGATGGGGTCCAACTTGTCAGCTGGAGCGACTACTTGGGTACCACCTTCCTCAATTGCCATTATTCTTAGATTTGTTTTTCCTAAGTGCCCAGGTAACAGATGTGAAGGCTCCAATGTGGTCCTTGTTAAAAAAAGTCAATGATAAAAGGTAATGATTTGATGATTTCAAGCTATCTAATTTATTGAGAAGAAAAATAATATAGTACAGATACCGCATCATACTCTTGATATGACTTTCAGTCCATTCCAGTTAACCTATATTTAGGCTTTGGCAAAGTTCGGATATCAGAGGGCTGAAGAGAGCATAAGGTGTAAGAGCATTGCAGGGGACACATTTGAGTTTGTTTACCCTCAAGTCAAAATGTTTTTGTTAGTAACTTCTCTTTTTTTGTCAGTATGTCATTACTCCCATGGTATCAGCATTATGAGTTCAGCACAAATAAATCTAGAACAGCATGTGATAGAAGGCTTTGAAGTGTTTTTTTGCCAAATACGTTCCTGCAATTCTTTCAGGCGGTCATCATACCATCTCCAGTGTTAGAGGTTTTAAATGGCTTGTGGCCAGTTATAATTCCTTCCGTATTGCAGAAGATTTGCATGGCTTCATGTGCTGAAAGCTGAGTGCGAAGTATTTTGGGGTGTTGAAACTCCTGATGTGTCCATTGCGTTAACTCTTCAATTTCAGGATATTTGGAAGGAAACTGGTGATGTTGGTTAAAATATGTTAATTTTTAGGAAAATTACAACTCTTGTAGGATCTGTGTATTATTTATAAGTTTTTCTCAGAAGCAAATATTTGTTACTCTTTGACTAAATAGCAGATGAAGGGCATGCAAAGTAGCACTCCTTCAAACTTAAAATCACTGTTTGACTGGAAAAAATGAAATATGCAGAGAAAAGATGAATAACTACTGTTTTCTCATGGCTCATTATGCATGACTCATGGCAGGGAATTCCATTTCCCAATGGCAAAGATAGATGCATCTTTCTTAATTGAAGCAAGTCTCCTTAATCCTTGAGAAGCTGAGCTCATTATTCACTGAGAGTAATTCTGGTGCTTTTGCATGGCAGCAAAAGGTAGGCATTTCAAAAATTACAGCAAATACTGCAATTCAGAGGATTGATTAGCTATGCTGAGCGTATGGGACCCTCAGTTGAGAGACGTCTGGAAATTGCCATTTTACATCTATAAAAGGGAAGTTTTAGCTTCCTGTAATAGAGTGAGGAGAACTAGCAGATAGTACCCCACTGGTAGTCACACTCCTTCTGCAAGTGAGTGTTAAGGATCTTGTGGCATTTCTTATGAAAGTTGTATTTTGCCAGTTGTCAGTGAACAAAAATACCACCCAGTGCCTGATGCTCCCCCAGTGTGCTTCCTGTCTATGTACAAGGCCATTTCTCCAGTCTTTAATGAACATATTTTTTGTACTTTTATTTTGGCGTATGAAGCAGAGTTGCAGTCGTTACATACTGTGCATGTGTGCCTTGGCAGGAGGGTTGGTGACTGGTAGAATAAGTGTGTTTCACGTGGGTTTTCTTGCACAGTAGGAGAGGGTGTCTGAGTCAGAGCTGTCACTCCAACATGTTACAGTTGCTTGTGTAAATCCCCACTTACTGAATTGCAAAATTACACCTTTATCCACATACACCAGTGTAAGATATTGTAATGACTGCTTTTGGTGCATTTGAGGGTCATTTGTCATGCCTTTTGCATATCACTTGAAAGGGCAAATCTGGTAGCTGTTCGCTAGTGGCTTCTGCAAACTCTACAAGTAGCAATGAGGTCACGAATCACGCAAATTCTTTCATATGTTTTGAAAGAAAAGACCACTTTAAGCAAAGCATAAATGCAACCATATGCCCATGTCTTGGAATCTCCACTGAAATTTGACAGTAAAATTGCTGTGTGTATGATTTGTTTTCTGGAGAAGAAACACTGTTGCTTTTAGAGCAGTGCTATATAGCAGCAATTAACTTGCTGGTCTTTTCTAGTTAAGTGTAAAAATGTTTACTGAGTGCAAAATTGGTAGAAGATCAGTAGAAGTAAGATTTTGGTAATTCTTAAAGACAGTGCATGCCTTTGTTTCCTTTTAGAAGAAAGAGGCTGCAGTTAAAACCAGAAGAAATCTTGTTGCAGTTGGCTCAGTCAGAAGGAGAGTGCAAAGTTGCTGTTTTGTTGATCTTGGTACCGCTCTAAATAGATACTTTCACACTAATTTAAGACTTGTTGAACAACCATTTCATAGAAAGAAAAATCTTTACAACACAGTTTACTTTTCCGTTAAAGGAGAAAAAAAGTGTCAGCTTTCCTTCATTAACTTTTCCACAGTTATTTTGATAGTCAAAGCTGAATGATTTGGCTTTTGTAAATTATATAAAAAATCTTAATTAAACACCATCTTCTAATATTCTGCATCTCTACAAAGAGGGCAGTTTGCAGCAGTTGCTTCAAGGGTGAAAGGAATACGCCCTTAAACACTAAAATCCTCAGCGCCGTATGTGATTAGAGCTGTTTGCTTTAATGTGATTCCTCAGAAAGATTACTGAGAAATTTGTGGGTTTGTGCACCAGCAGTGATGTTGGTTGGCACCTTCAGAGTTCTTCTGCGTGTAGGAGAAGCAGATTGTTCCCTCAGTCAGAGTATGACCCGCACAGATATAACAGAGTGAAGAGATTGGCTCACTCCTAAATAACTAAAATGCAACCAACAGCATTACTGGATACACACATGTAGTAGGTAGCAACTATGATATTTAAGATACTGGAGGTGTTTCCAAAACAGTAACAGCAATATGACCACTAAGGAGAGTGCAGGAGGGAATTGTCTGCTCTGGAAACATGCTGATTACTAGAGGGGTTTATTGAATGAACTCCATGTGTATCAGAATGGGACCATTGCACATGAAAGGAAAATGTAACTTCGAATCGGTTTTTGGATGGAAGGAAGCAGCAGTGCTCTGGGTGCAGCCAACCAATTGCAGTGGGAGCACACAGTTAGGCAGACAAGAAGAAGGTAGATAAGGGAGGCAGAAGTGAAGAGAGACGGAAAAGTCTAAGCTGGAGAAAGTGGTGTCAGCAGCGCATGGCAGAGGGCCTGGGAGTGAACCGGCGCTCTGCTCACTCACCCTTTGGTATGGGAGTGCACCAGCAGCACGCCAAGGGCTGGGGTAGCTGCTGTGCTGGCAGGAAGGTTTCCTCTCCATCAGTAAACATGACTCAGAAGAGCCCAGGAAACACCAAAGAGCAGCACTGTGCCACTGTTAGTCACGGTTTTGTTGAAGTACTCCTATTGTTCACTGCGACGGTGTTTATGTGGTAATTGCTTGAACAGCATATTTCAGTGGGACAATGCCTCCTGCACTAAGGCTGTTCCCATGTCTTTCAACAACATAGGAAAAGTCTTTCAGAGGAGGGAAGCAGGCACTTGTTTTGCTTTTGGTTGTTTGGTTTTTTTATAGCCCTGAACATGGCGGGTTATTGCAGCTGGTGAAGCTGATGGAGCCACACCAAGTAATGCCTGTGTGGTGATACCTTCCACTAGCTGAGAATGTGGCCCTGGCACTGTTTGGGTTGTGTGGTGGTTACAGGCCATGGTGCCAGCTATTCACTCTGTAAACCTTAGGTAAAACTATCAATACTAAAATGTCTCAAAATCCAGCTAGCATGTATTAGATGTTCCCAGAGTTGAAGTATGGCTTTAAAATTTTAACTATATCAATGTTTTGAAGTATTTGCCTGCAGCATTTGTGTGTGCTGCTGTACCTGTGTACAGGCAGAGAAAGTAGGTAGCTGTGTCTTTTCCTGTGACTGATACTGCTGTGACTGACCCTCCTGAATTTCCTCTTACAATGCCATTAACTCGAACTGTTTAACAGAATCATTTATTTAAGGGAAAACTTACATTTGTTTTGATACAGAAGAGCAATCATAAGTCCCAGAGTTTTCTCAGTTTGGTATTATTGCTAACTTTGCAGGTGCACTGAAGAAGAAAGTATGTCTTAAAATGTGTGTCAATCTATAATTAAACTGTGCTCAGGTGTTACCACTTTATAAGTCACTCGATTCCTGAAGAAGCTGAGTAAATGTTTCCCACATAAAAAATTCTGAGGGGAGATTTATTTGGAAATGAAGTGACATCCTCTGCCATCCTGTGTTGTAGCCTTTCTCCCTAAAATCTTGATACTGAAAACATTTATGGAAAGGGTTAACAGAAGGGAATTTCATAGGAAAGAAAATTGTTTCGGGAAAAGAGACATAAAATTGTTACCTAACTGCTCTGGAGGTCTCTTGCTGATTGTTAACGTGATGTTTAAAGCCTGGCTGCAGGAGGGGCTTTGAAGCAGTGTGAGTGTCACGTGTGTGTGCCCACACTCGGGTAAGTGGGGAAGCACATCAGAGCCCTGCACCCCTCTGGCTGCCGGTCCACAGCCCCCATCTGTGGTCCCTGTTGGTTATGGGCGATTGCTGAACTGAGGGGGGATTATTGAATTGAGGGGGTCAGAATAATCTTGATGTTAAAAAGTAATGCTTTGGTTACTGCTTGAATTGTAAAGTTTCTAGCTTAAATTGATTATGGTCTTAGTCATGCTAGTACACTGAATAAATTAACTGATCGCTTCCCTAGTGCTTTTTTTTGATCTTCAATATGTGTTTCTCAATGCAGGCAAGAAGACAGCAAGACCCTAGTCCTGGATCTAACCTAGGAAGTGGAGATGATCTCAAACTGCGTTAATCAGCGGCCGCAGACGTACCATGGTCTGCACACGTGCATTGCTTCTACTTGGCAAAGGATTTAATAAAAGACCAGAAACTGTGATAACTGGGTATACTATGGTCTGTTTCCTGACCTGCGGCAGTCGAAGTCACCACGAACTGCCATGGTTTGCACTATGTTTATGTTACAATACCTGCATTTCCCATTTTAAGCATGTAGCCAGTGGCAATTTGAAATTTTGTTTTTCTATGCAAACTTATTTTTGTTGGCACTATTTTAGTGAAATGGAAACTTATGCAGCTATAAAACCATTTTCTCAACTGTAATAAAAATTGTCACTTAAAAATAGGTCAAGATATTACAGATTTAGAACTTTCGTTTTTTTGTGTTTTGGTGTTTTTTTTTTGTAAACTGCTGGAAGCCAATGCATTCCAAGCTTAATTTTGTAATATGGGCTTTTGGAATTTTGATTGTTCTTATTGTGCTCCTGCTTTACTTTAGATATGCATTCTTATCTTTCTTTGTTTTCTTTTTTTCTAAATTTGCAAGACCTTCTTAAAACTGCTGACATTATTTTGCGTTATTTCCAAGCTAAACCCAGTGAATCAGAGCTGTTGGAATCAGTTTTCAAACTTTGTGGGTTTGTAAATGTTACAGTTGCAGTATTCTTTTAACTGCTAACAATTCATTAGTTCCACTTTTTAAATGATGAAAATCTTAAAATGTATATTTTCATGCATTAATGCATTCTGCCCCAGTATCTGTCTTAGATTTTATTCTGTACCAAGTGAGTTTGGGTGGCTGTTATACCCTGTATATAGTGCTTTACTGAAACTCAGAGGAAGTCGCAGGCTGGCTTCTGTTTTATTCAGGGATTTTTTTAACTCAAAAGGGATACTGCAACTCCACAATCAGATTCAACAGCGTTTAAACTGGGAACAAAAGTGATCAGCTGCCAAGGTGATATATATTAAATAATGTTTAAGATAACTGCTTTAAGTATATTTTATATCTTAGGCTTTTTGTAAAGTTGTGCTGAATGGTGAAAAGCTGAGATGGGGTTGTGTGCAGTAGTCTCATACTGCACATAGGCCACTTCTATTAAATCTTATGCAAATTAAGACTACATTGCAGTATATATTGCATTTTCTAACAGGGTAAGATTTGGGATGAATTAATGTGTGAATTAATCTTCTTTTATTTGGGGTGATGGTGAATGGACTTGTTCCAAAGTTTTCATTGCATCCAATATTTGAAGAAAATTGATTGGAAATGTGATGTCATTTGGCTTTGTTAAAATGTGGTGCTTCCTGTACAGCCTGATTGATTAAAATAAATGATTCACTTAAATACCTTTTTAAAATAGGTGATCTGATTTCAGTATTTTAAGGACTATTTTAAAGGTAGAAACTCTGTATGGTTAGAACAGTTAATCTTTATTAAATTCTATAATTAAGGCTATTATACATTCCTCATTAATGGCAAAACAATTGATGCAAAAGAGGTCTTGCAAAAATGTAAGCGATGTCAATGTGAAGGAGAATCTTTGTATGTTAATAATATGAATATTTAACATTCACTTAAAAATGTCATTAACTGTAAACTGTGAGAATGTCATCAAATAGAAATATTTTGATACTTCAATTTAAATGTGATTCACCTGAAAGATAATCTTTTTCACTCTGTGGCCACGTATTCTTCTTGCTCTTCTTCCCCCAAAGAAATAATTTTTCTAAAGTGTTTCTGCAAAGAGTGATTTAAGGGACACACGCATGCATCCGCACGCATCCCTAGCCTTGGATCTTCTCTGCCATCTGTGTATTTTTGATGGAATAGTCTGAAGATTTATTTTAAAAGGTTTTCCTAACGTTTCAGACGGTGGTTTTAAACCATAAGTACACAGGAAATGACGCTATCAGATATTAACGTTGCTATCTCTGTGTAAATACTGAACTTTCCCTATCATCATTTAGCATTCTGCTGCTTTCCATATCTTAATGCTGGCATTAAGATCACAGCCCTTACCCTCTGCTGGTTAGTGCAGACTTTTTAAAGTGCATTTTAAGTTATTGATGCAATTTGATATTTTTCATAATTTCTATTTAAACTGAAGTTGCATCATCTTTCTTGGATTCATCTCCTGTAAGAGTTGCCTTAAGCTACAGGATTGCTTTTGCTACTTTTTGTGTTGTATGTTTAACTTTCATAATAAACTTCTGTGTAGTGAAAACAAGGTGCTGTAAATTTATTTCTGACTCCCTGGCAGTCCACGCTGACGCATTTGGTGTTTATGGGGTAACTTTCCAGCCCGTGCCAGTGCAAGGCTGCCCTGATGTCCGTGGTTAAAGCAGTAGTGACATCCAGTGGTCACTTCACTAACCGATCCCCCTCCCTCCTGTTCAGCAGCTGTCCAGGAGGGAACCTTCAATAAAAAGCTCCACATTGGGGAAAATGGATTTTGCTGCCCTAAAATTCTTGTCTCCTATAACTGGTGTGCCCTGCTTGCTCTGAAATCAGGTATCTGCTCCAGGTGTCCCAAGCAATTGTACCTCGTAGGCTTGTATGGGAGAGCATTGTTTGTGGGCACATTGTTATAAGCAGTCATTAAACCCTGTTAATTGTGCTGCTTTGGGCAAGGGGAGAAAGAAGCAGGGATGTGCCCATTGAAATTGGGGAAATGAGGAAATGTGATAAAGGGCTGTGGGGAAAATATGAGTTGCAATGCTACACCTGAAAACCTTCTGAAGCTGACCAAATTTTAGGTGGTATAACTTCAAATAGCTAATACTGAATGAATGACAGTGGTGGCTGTGTACACAAATCAAGTAGAGAATTGCTTGCCTAATAACTGGAGAACTGCAGTCTGCTTTGGGAGCATTTATATGCAAAAGGGCCACGTGTAACCTTATTTTATACTTTTACAGTCTGCAAACAGATCACAGAATGACTAATAAAAACAGCACTGCTGTGACCGGTGGCTTTCCTGAAGGTGCTCTTCAGTTTGGAAGGGAGGTAGCTTTCAAAGAGACATAAATGACAACTGTGTTGCTCTGCTTCTGTTCCTGAGGGCGGATAGGATCTGTTGGCTACTGCTGCAGGCTCTGCTATCCAAGCAGTGAGTTTTGAAAGGTGTCTGCAAGCAGCTGTTCCTAAAGCCATTGGGTAACTTGTTGGTTTACCTGCCTGTAATCGTTCAGTGAGTCACTTTTCTTCCCAAGGTACATCACAAGTGGGTGAGTGCTGTACTTGTACAGCTGCTCCTCGGGTGAAGGCATCTAAAGGACAGAGACACTTGGTCCCCTGACTTCTCATAGATGGAGTCTGCCTCTCAGGTGCTTGATGAGCAGAGGGAATGTGAAAATCTCCCTGCATGAGGAATGTACAGCAGAAAAGGATTTTAAGAAGGTTACGGTCTAGTCCTTTAACTAGCAGGACTTAGGGATGGCTGTCCTTGATTTGAAAGTGAAAGACCACTGGAAATGCTGGCACTTCTTGGAATTGAGAAGGATGTCTGTGACCTGGAGGCCAACCACAGCAGGTGAGCTCTGGCCACTTCTGGCTGGGTTTTTTAACCTCTTGCATTTACATGACCTCTTCAGAAGCTGAGAGAATACAGAGTATTAACTGTTTTTCAGAATTCTGAAATGGTTTGGGTTGGAAGGGAGCTTAAAGCTCATCTAGTTCAAACTCCCACTCCAACCTTCCACTAGACCAGGTTGCTCAGAGCGCCATCCCTCCAGGCCTTCAATGGCTTCTAGGGATGGGGCAGCCACAGCCTCCCTGGGCAACCTGCGCCAGGGCCTTACCATTCTCACAGGCAAGAATTTCCTTCTCATATCCAGTCTAAACTTCCCCTTTATGTCAGTTTGAAGCCATTACCCCTTGTCCTGTGCCCCCATGTCCTTGTCAAAAGTACCTCTCAAATTCTTGCAGCGCTTTTGGTTACTGAGAGGGCTCTAAGGTCTTCTTGCAGCCTTCTCCAGGCTAAACAAGTCCTGTATACACAGGAGAGGTGCTCCAGCCCTCTGGGCTTCTTTGCTCCAGCAGCTCCATGTCATTTTGTTGGAGACCCCAAAGCTGGATGCAGTAGTGCACGTGGGAGTTTCAGTGTTTGTCCATTTACTGAATTTCTCAAAACCTGGATGAGCAGGTTTCCTAGTCCTCCTTAAAGGAAACAGAAGCTGTCCCGTGCTCATGGTATCCCTTCTGAAACCAGAAAACAGAAATTGAAACTGGGGGTGAAAACAGCGCCTTTTCTGTTCCTGAAGATCTGTGGTGGTTTGTCTAATAACCAGCCTTGTTCAGGTAAGGACTGGGATGTTAAATGAAGGAGATGTGGTTTTGGAGAACTTCAGAATTGCATAGCCTAGCACAATGTCAGCAGGACTTCTGTATTTTTTTTTTTGTTTGCCATTGGTTCAGGACTCCTCTTAAAAGAATTAAAGAATCCATCCTGTCTGCATAGAAATAGGACCAATTTCTGTGAAGTTACATTATTTTGTTACTACATTTCCAATGCAAATAAGAGAATGACAAAAATGGCTTCAAGGATGAGAATTACAGTGAGAAGTTAGAGCAGAGCGAACATTTGCATGGGCAACATTTCTCATAGCTCATTTGCTTGACATCCTGTCTTCACACTGCCATGAAATGCAAATCCCAGACCATGCATATTCATCAGCTGCTGCAAGCTCAGAGCTGCTCCGGGTTTAAGTAACTATTAAATAGGTTTCTCAATTACAGGTTGAGATAAGTGAATTTTCAGAATTGCCTTGGGCTCTTAAAGCTCAGGAGTGAGAGAAGTAAAAAGTAGCACAGAAGAGCTGAATGCTGCCTCAGCTGGTGCTGTCACCTGGTGCAGTGGAGGGCTGGGAAAAGATGGGGGAAGGAGTGGAGAACTGGAATGCATCTTGCTCAGCTGTGTGCCTCTTGCTGGGCCTGGTCTACAGTTTATCACAGCTGGTGAGACTTTTGCCAAGTCTTTGTTTCTCCCCACAACACTTCTGGTGTGTAACTCTGTTTTCCACCCTGTTGGACTTGACAATGGGGTCTTAGAAGACAAGGGTTTTCCTGGTGCTCTACCTTCCCTTGTTCCCCAGGCTTTGATTCTCTGTTTTTGATAGGAACTGGTATCATTACTGTCTTTCTCCCTTTGTAATCTTCTTTCTTCCCTGGCGCAGGTGATGGGTTTAGTTTGAAAACAGGAGGATGTTCTAGAGCTGGAGCAAAGTTTGCTCCTGAAAGCTTTTCCAGCTGTTACTCACTGGTTTCCTGGGAGAGTCTGTCCCTTTGAGCCTTTCCCACCTGCATTCCCAACCCTTTCAGCTTTTGCTATTCATATCTTAGAAAAACCTAGCAAAGTATAGGTGTAGAGAAACAAGCCATATAAGAGAACCAAAGCTTTTTGGCTGTAGGCTGCACTTGTCCCTGATCACCTCCTGTGTGACTGACTGTTACTGAAGCAGATGACTGGGGTGGCTGTGCTGCTGCTGCAGAATTTTGGAAGCATTTCAGGGCTTCAGCCCTTCACAGCAGTGATGCAAATCATGGCTCTTCACGCCATGCTCCTTGGGAGAGCTCAGACATGAAGAGCTGAGGTTGGTATGGGGGGAAGTAAGCTGGTTCAGGGAGAAGCCAGGGGAAGGTGGATTTAACCACATAGTTTGGGCATAAGGCTTTGGCTTTGGGAAGTGAGCAGGTATCAAACACATCAGGGTGGAAGAGAAAATGAGGGTCAGTGGGGAGGAAGGGGTCCCACCAGTGCTGGTATTACTGACACTGACCGTTCTCTTCAAGCCCAGTGGGCACTGTTGTGTCTGCCCCTGCTTTTCGGTGGCCAAAATGGTTGTGGCCCTTGGTTTGAGTCTTGAGCAGAGAGGAGACACACAGTGCTGAGTGCTCATAACCAGTGCAGTGGTTCTAGATGCTGATTACTGGATTTGTTCTAGTGTATGGATTTGGTGAGAGAAGTGGAAGGGATATCCCTCAGCATGAACAAGGATGCAGTATCTGGACCCCCTGCATCCTGTGTCAGTCCCCAGTCTGTCCCGCCTCTGCCTTCAGCTGGAGATATAATATTGTGTCCCTGTCCTCCTTTCCCTGCTGCAGCAGCACTGAGCCCTTTGCAGAGGTGTATTTACACCTGGTTTGTGATCATATATCACAGCTTTTCAGGAGGTGGGTCTGAGCATGAGCAGTGCTTGCCCCAGGAGCTGGTTCCCACCAGGGTGAACACTTCAAAAAGGGACAATGTCCTTGCTGCCTGCATTGGGCCTGCAGTGGCATTCGGTGGCCGGAAGTATTGAATTAATTGCCAAGGCTCATTCCTGGCTTCATCAGATGACTTGTTCATTATAATTCAGTGATGCAACTCCTGGTTTTTGTTCTGTCCAGTCTTGGTGCTGTGTGCCGTTCTCAGCTCCTGTAGGATGTGGGGGCAGGAGAGGTCAGTGGCAGCGCTATGTACAGCTGTGGGTTTCTCTTCTGCAGTGTGTGTCAATGCTTCTTCTAAAATCCTGCCCATCTGTCACCCTCCAGCACCATCTTGCTCCTCAGGGGCCTTCCCTGGTGCTCTGGGATCTCTGTCTGTGCCTTGCCACCAGCCTGCAGCTGCTCAAATAGCCTGTCCTCAGAGCCAGGAGCCTGTGCCCACAGCTGCCAGAGCCCAGGAGGAGGGCGATAGTTGGGGATGCTCAACCCTGCATGCGAGCCAGCTGTGATCCAGCTCCAGGGTACAGAATCACAGAATGGTTAGGGTTGGAAGGGTTCTTAAAGAGCATCTAGTCCAACCCACCTGCCATGGGCAGGGAACCTTCTAGGTCATTTGCTCTGGCTGTGTTTGAGGTCCAGGAGTCAGGGTGGGGAAGGAAGGGAGGGATAGGCAGTGTGGCATGCACAGACTGCTCCGATTGCCTTCTGCTCAGGTCAGAGCAGGTGCTGCTGCTGAGGAGTCCCCCAGTCCTTTCCTGGCAGCAATGGCCTCAGCCAGGAGCCACTTGGCGGATGCTCCCACACAGGGGAGAGGACAGATCCTCTTTTTGGTTCTGCTTTCGGTTCTGCTCTGCAGAGCACATCTGGTGTATGACAGCTGGGACCTGGTGCCAGTGGTCCTGCGTGACTTTCTGAAACCACCAACACCAACAAGGTGCTTTAGTCATCAGCTCCTTCAAACCCTCTTGACATCCTGTCCTCTGCTTCTGCATCCAGGGCAGGATGTGCTAGCAGGACCACGGGGCATCACACTGGGAATGAGGCTCAATAAGCATCTCTGTCGTTGCTTTTATCCATCACAGCATGTGAGTAAGATTCAGGTCACTCCTACACTGCTCATTCGCCAGAAGTCAGTGACAAAACAGGCAGCCAGAGATCTTCGGGGGCTCCAAGGGGGACCCTGCAGCTCTGACTCGCCTCCCACTAAATGACAAAACCCCGAGCACCAGGGCTCGTGGCTGATGCAGGCTAGTAGGGAGGGCTGAACCCTCTGCCCCCCTCCTCATGCACTTTGCTCTGTGGCCCGTCCTCATCATCTGCTCTGACACTCAAACACCTATTTTGGAAACATCTCTGGAGGTGAAACTCAGCCCACGTGAAAGCCCTGCCACCCATACAGCGCTCCTGGCTCCATAAACCCTTGGTTTGGGGATTCTCTTTACCTTGGTTCATAAAATGTATGCTTTAAATTATTTTATTTTTATAGAATCCCTGTGCTTTGCCCCAGAGGGAATTTTCCCACGAGTTTTTCCGTGCACAATTAAACCCCCAAGTGCCTGGCTGCACAACAACCAAAGGGAGGATGCAATGGCCAGCAGCTCGCTGGAAAGACAGACGGGCCCGTCGCAGCAGCTGCTGACGCTGTCTCTGTGTCTCTGTGCTGCCCGATCCGGGAAGGATCGAATACCCATCCCCTCTGCCCGCTGCCCCCGGCACCGCTGGGCTTCGCACCCTGCCCACGCCTGGCAGCGTCTCCCAGGCTAAACCACCCTCAGGAGGAAAGAGAAACCAACGCATCTGTTTCTAATGAAGCCGGAGCCAATTTATACCTAGCTCTGCAAGAATCAGAGCTTTTAAAATACATCTGGAAGGGACGAGTCCTGCGAGACGCACAAACCCGCGCCGGCCCCGAGCGGGGAGCGCCGCGTCGGGCTGGGGCGATGCAGGGATGCTGCTGCCTTGCGGTGAACAGCCCCTGCCATCGCCAGCTTTTACTACTGCTCCCTTTCTTTCTCGGGAATGCTTCATACTCATCCCTCCGGCCCTCCTCCTCAGCCCCTGCCCTCGCCCCAGCCCTGTAAAGTGCCCTGTGTGGGGCAGGAGCCACGCCGGCCGCGCTTTTTCTTGGTCGGCGTTGAACAGAACATCTCAGCGCCCTCGGGTGAGCGCCGGGAGCGACCCGTTTCCACCTATCTCCAGACACCAAGCGCAGTGCAAAACTGCAAGGGAGATTTTGCAGCTGCCAGGAGCCCAAATCCTGGCACGTGCGAAGCGATGTCGGTGACCACCGTGGTCCCGACTGGGCAAAGCACGTGCCAAAGCCTTGCCAGGCTCCCCAGCCCCTGCCAGGCACAAAATGATCTCAAAAATATTTATTCTCCATGGGCTGCACGGCTGTGAGTCCAGCACACCCTGCAGGGAGCAGGATGCTCTCCTGGGGCATGTGAGCCCCGTCCCAGGGAGGTTCTGGGCAGGGCTCACGACATGCTGGAGGCTGTGTGTGTGCAGGACATCGGCCCGCTGGAAAAGGCACTTTGTGCCTCGCCACCCCCGAGGGTGCAGAGCAGCCCCTCGGACCCCGGCAGGGTGCTGACGCTGCACATCCTGCCCTGTTAACCTTGGCCGCCGCTCCAGCGGCTTTCTGGGTGGTGGAAACCATCCCGGCAGGGCAGGGCAAGGCAGGGCGTGCTCAGCGAAGGCGAGGAGGGGAGAAGTGCTGAGCCAGCGAAAATCGGAGCCGGGGTCTCCCCTGGGAAAGGCTCGGTTCGGTGCTGCCAAACCCTGCCCACCCGCGGACCCCCAGCCTGGCACTGCCCATCTCGGTGGGACCCGAAGCTCTCGGTTGTGGGATAAATCCCCCTGAAGAGGTGGGATAAACCCCCCTTGGCGAGTCCCAACACTTCCCCCAACACACAACCAAGGCTCCCCCTTGGAGCTGCCAACGCTGTTTGGATCCAAACCCAAAACTTCGCAGTGGGAAATGCACCTCCCAAGGGGAAAAAAAAAAAGTCAGAGCAACTTCATATCTTTATAGCAAATATCTTCCCCCCAGCTGAACCAGTGCTCCCAAGGCTGGGGTCTGACTCCAGCCCATTTTCCCGGGCAGCCGCAGGGCAGGTTTCCCTACGGATCTGATCTGTGTCGCTATTGAGTCCGGTCGGGAGAGGGCAGCCCTCCTTCACAGAGCGTTTCCCCAAACGATCTGCATCCCACCCTCAAGCCCTGGTGAGTTTTTGGTCCCTCCTGGTAACTTTTGCATTTTCTCCCCTTTTTTTCTGACCGGCTGGATTGCAAAGCCCAGCTCTTCTCTACCAACACCTCCCCAGAGATGTGTGGAATTTAGGAAAATTAAATAAAAATCTAGTAATTCCGTACAGCTGCCGCTTTCACGCCAAAATATGATGGCACCACAAGGCTTTGGTAGCAGGGAACCTGGATTGTCTCTGATGGATGCACCCAGTGCCATTCCTTCGATCAGAAACATTAACAACTGAGCCAGGCTTTAAAAATTGATTATAATTTTCAGAAAGCTGCACATTGCTTCCTGAGCCCTGAGGCCAAATTTGGATATTTTCCAATAAGTGCTTCATAAACTGGAGAGCAAGAAGGATAATCTCATTCTTTTAAAATTTAATTTTTGCCTGTCGTGAGCAGTTGCTGAAATGATGGTGCTTTGCCCAATCTGCCTTGAAAATGCCATCCTGCCTGGAGTCACTGGGGAGCCTTGGGGGCTTTTCCAGTCACTCTGGGGGGTTTGATTGCAGCTGCCCATATTAGTTCCCCCTCAAGACTTTTGGCATTCTGGTTCCATGGTGGGGACACTCAAAGGTGGCTCCATCCCAGCACCCCATAGATAATACTGCTCCCTGCCCTGAGTGCAGCTGCAGCACAGAGCTGTCCAAGGGGCAAAACATCCCAGTATCCCCGGGCAGCTCACTGGGGCTTGCTGGGTTTGGGGCAGAGAAGGTGTTGGGAGGAGCTGGGAATTTTAATAAAAACAGTGACCCAACACAGCTTGGGACAGCCTCTCCAGGTGAGAGGAGCAAGCTGGAGAGGGATGTGTCCTGTGGAGATGGGGGTGACCCTGGGGGTCTCCAGCTTCTCTGTGGAGCGGGTGTTTGCCTGTGCAAACCACTCCCTCCTGCTGCTGTTAAAGCCAAGGGCTCAAAAGAAACCCTCAAACTGGTACAAACATGCAAACAAGCATGCAAACAACCTTGGGTGGGTTTTCTGCCTTCTGTGACTTCAGATTTTGTTTCTTCTTGTCTTGGTGGGTGGAATGGAAAGTCTGGTCCTATGGGAAACCAGGGAGGATGCCTTAGGCGTGAGGCAAAGTCTTCCTCTGCCCAGGGAAGGAACGGTTTTGGTCTCAGTTGTGGGCATGGGTGCAAAGAGATGCTCCATCTCAGCTGTGCCTGCACTTGCTCTTGTTCAGGACACAGTGGTGAGATTTTCAGCCAGCTGGGATTTACTGCTGATCTCTGCCTGTGCTTGGGACCTCCATCCTCACCCCAGGGAGTCACTGCACTCGACCAGGAAACACCCAACGCTGTTCCATGCCACTCTCCTTGCCTGCCCCCGGCAACTCTGCTCTGCCCTCCCGGTTATGTCAGGGGTGTGTTTTAATCTCAGAGATGTAGAAGAGGCTGGCACACTCCCTGGGTGACTGCCCCTTGGCAATACACCAGTGAGTGTTTTAAAGAGCCTTGGCAGCACCCAAACCTCCTCTGCCCAGGCTGGGGTTTGAGTTGATGTGTGAAAATGGATGGTAGGGAAGAGGCACACTTAGAAATAATTTCTTTTTCCCCCCCCACTATTGTAGTTGGCTTTTATTCTCCTTGTTTTTCTACATGGGGAATTTGGCTCATACTTGTGATAATCTCTTACAAAAAAAGGCTGAATCTTTTTTAATGAAAGCCCAGCCTGTTGCATCCCCCAGTTTGCAGCACTGGGCATTCAAAGGGCATCCCCAAACACAGGAATGAGGTGGAGAAGGGTTTCTGGAAAGGCCAGCTGATCTGCATCCACCTGTTTTCCATCAAACATCCTGACCCACAGGCCATGTGTGCCCTGGGCCTGCTTAAAAGTGGTTCTACGTGTCCTTCATGCCCTGTTAAATGAATGGGGTATGCAGATTTCTAGTTACATATCTATTCTCTCGAGTGCATTCCTTATGGATGTCATTATATGAATATCTATATAAATAACATTTAAATATTGTATATATACATATATATATTTTATAGATATAGAGATTTGGAGAGACCGGGTGGCTCATAAGGATTAGCCTGTGCTCCCAGGAGAGGAAAGGCTAATTTCGCTTTTTGAGCCAATATACATGTGTCAGAGGTCTGGAGTGAAGGGGAAACACTGGCACCACCTCAGTGCCTTTCAGCATATTAAGATGTCACCGTGCTTGGATTTAAAAAAAAAAAAAAAGCAAGCAAGGCATGAATAATAAATCGAGTAACGTGCAGCTGACTTCAAGGGAAAGCTAATTTCCCTGGGGCTTGCTCCACGCCATATACATTAAAATCTCACCTGCTTTGACAGCTCTGTGACCTGAAGAGAGATGCTGAGAAACACGGTGTTCAGAGCAGAGCCTGGCTAAGGTCCTGCTCCCAGACGTGACGGGGATTTCTTTTTAAGGCTTTGATTCCCCCTGCCAGCGATGGCTTGCTCTGCCTGTGGGAAGGAGGCATAGTGGAAAACTTAGCTGAAATTACTTTTGACTCCTTCTCCCCCCCTCTTTTTTTTTGTTCTTTTAAATACGAGATCCCCGGACTCCCGTGGTTGTGGTTGGCTGCCTGACGGGTGTTCTCAACAGATGTTTTCTGTCCTGCTGTGGGATATTCCACACAAGGAGACTGGTGTGCTGCAGACCTTGCTGGGACACGGTGGGCACGTGGGATGGGGCAGGTGGGCAGCACAGCTATGGTGGGGTCAGGCTGGGACTGAGCATCACCACTGGGGGAGAGGCAGCAGAGGAGAGGGCATGGGAGATGGGTATCGCCCAGCGAGAGGCTTTTCTGCTGCCACCCTCAAATAACCATGGAAAAAGTGCATCTCCCCTCAGCCCCTGCCCCTCCTGGAGCATCGACCTGCCACCAGAACGTGACACACCTGCTGCATCCTCCTGACTTGCCATCACTTGTGCAGCCCTGCTCCAGGGGAGGTGTCACTTCGCACCAGCCTGGCACGGATCTGCGTCCTTGGGTTTCCTCATTTACTTTTAATTCTCTGCCTATGTGGGCAATGCCTGGCCCGGTGCCCTCCGTCTTGGATGGCGTTCCCATGTGCGAGCTGCTCGGACACGGCCTGTCCGGGCTGGCGGCGCACCCCGGGAGCTGCCCTTGGCTGTGGGTGCTCCTGGCGCCCGGCGAACAAGGCCTTCTGCGGTCAGGCCCCTGGGCAAAGCCAGCGGCCTGCTTACTGCTGTCCTCCTCACGCCTCCTTCCCGGAACTCCGGCCCTGCCCCTGACTAATGTCTCCGTGCCTCTTCTCTCCCACACCCTCGCCCTTCAGCAGGAAAAACCGGATGCAACCGGGTTGGTTTGGGCCGGTTGCTTTTTGGGGTTTTTTTTTTTTTGTTTTAATCCGGAGTTGAGCGGTGTAACTGGGGTTTGGGCCGCGGCTCCACCCCCGGCCTGGCCACGGGGCGCGGGCGGGACTCGAACCCGCGGCCGCCCCTGTCGGACCCGCCACCTCCCACCNCGCCGCCCCGCTGCCCTCCCGCTCCCTCCCTGCCTGCCTCCCTCCGCAGGGCTCCGGCGCAGCCCCCCGACCCGCCGTGCCCCCCGCCCGACCGGAGCCAATGCTCGATCTGGAGGTGGTGCCCGAGCGCTCTCTGGGGAACGAGCAATGGGAGTTCACCTTAGGTAAGTGTGTCCCTTCCTCCCCCGGGCCCCTGCCCTGCGGCTCCGTGAGGGTTCTCACGCAGCTTTCGGGGAGTTTTAAGGGAGGCAGCCTGGGCTCTTTCCCCCTCGCCTTTCTCTGTCGCTAAAAATAATGATTTGCGAGCTTTAAGGGTTCCCTCGTAGCGTTTGGTTTCATCTTTGGCTCTTGCACGCCGGGTTGTGCTTTGTTTACCAGCTCGTGTGCTCGTTCCTGCTCCTTTGCCTTGTTTTGTCTTGCCGTCTTAGGGTAGTAATTTTTTAAAGTAACTCCTCAAAGAGGAAGCGTGAATGTGCTGATTGTCCCCTGAATACATGTCAGTTGATATCGGCAGCTTCACCTGTGCACTAGTGCTTAGCGTAAATGCTGTATTTTCCACACAAACCCTTCATAAACGTGAGTCGAGTTTCACAATTTCTTTGTTTTGCTGCTGTGTTGCGACATCGTGCAGAAAGGAAACTCTTGAGATATTTTCTCAGGGTTAGATAACAAGTATTTCTCCCCCCCCCCCCCCCCC
>VWZF01005786.1:537944-600813 GCA_013396755.1 Sclerurus mexicanus
CCCCCAATCATTTGTGTTTTTCATCTCACTGAGTAGTCCTTTCCTACCAGTTACTGCTCTCTTTACTGCCCCGAGAGAGTCTTTTCCCCTTGCCTGATATAAATTTGGCTGGTGCTCAGCCCAGGACGCTGAAATGTACAGTTGGAACTCGGGTTGTCTGGGTTCTTCGGGTGACTTGTGTTTTCAAGCAGATAGTGATGGTTTTAAAACTATCAGAAAATTCTGCAGAAAATACTCAGCATTTTCTGAGTGGTTATGTGAGATACCATTGCTGGACTCTCTCTCTTATTTTCCACTGTTCCTGTAGCTTTGTGTACAGCACAGCTAATGGTTGTAGGAGTTTGGCAAGTGTAAACAGGGCCCCCTGTGTGCCAGTTTTGTGTGTGCCTGAACTTGAGCTGCACTTTGGGCTGCTGCTGTTGTCACCTGTGACAGCAAGGGGACAAGCTGTTCCTTAAAAGCCCTGTTACAGAGCCGCCCTGAACTTGGGGCACACCAAAGGACTGGTGCTGTGCCATGGATTTGTTGATGGGTTGAAACCCATCAAACACAAAGGGCTGTTCATGCTTCTGTGACTGCAGAGCCAAGTACAACTTGATGGTTACAGGGAGGGTTAGAATGGCTGTTGCAGGCTAATTATAGCACCTCAGGTCCCACCCTTTGAAATCTTGGTGATCTCCTTGTACCGCTAACATATTCTGTACTCTCAGTTTGGCCTGCCCTTCTGCCATCCTTTAAAGCCTGTGTTACCTGGGAAAAATCAATCTCCAGTTATATATCCTGACAATCTTCATAAATACAGAGTACCAGGTTCTCCCCTGACCTTCTGCCATCCTTTAAAGCCTGTGTTACCTGGGAAAAATCAATCTCCAGTTATATATCCTGACAATCTTCATAAATACAGAGTACCAGGTTCTCCCCTGACCTTCTGCCATCCTTTAAAGCCTGTGTTACCTGGGAAAAATCTATCTCCAGCTATATAATCTGACAATCTTCATAAATACAGTGTACCAGGTTCCCCCCATTCTCATCAGAACAAAAAGGGGGAAAGAAAATGACTTTTGTTTTCCTGAGAACCCCCCAAAACACCTGCTAATGCAATCTCATGGTTAAAATTATGTCCTGTGCCTCTGTCTATGCACACACACATATGCATAGATGTGAGAGGGAGGAAACTCAGCTGTATTTCTTGGAGTAAACATAGCCACCACGTGATGTGTCTAATATATAATTAGCATGACCTGCTGGTGAGGAGCAGGAGGCTGACTAGGTATTAAGATACTTAACTTTGTCCTGCACCAGGGATGTTGTGTGAAGATTGTCTGTGCTGACAAAGCTGGCTCAGCTGTGTTGGTGGCAGTGAGGTTGGTAGCTGGTATAAATGGGATTCTTGTTGCCAGCGGTGTCCTACTCATCGTTTGTTTAGCTCTGCTCTTAGCAGAACTAATGGCAGTATTCCTGAACTGCTGCTGACTCTGGCTTCCAGTACTGTGCCCACAATGGAGATGACTGAGTGGGAAATGCCAGGAAAATTTTGTACATGAGTTTTTGGATTCTGTTTCTGGCTCCAGTGTTGACTCACTGTGACTAGAGCACAAAAAATTTAACCAAGGCTGAGTTTAGATACCTGTGTCACTGCTCCTCTCAGGCTATATTCCTGCCATTTTAAAGGAGAACAATTAAATACTTATTCTGGAGTGCCTGTAGCTGTATTATTAGTGTTTTGAGATGTATAACTTTTAAGGCATACTTGCATTGCGCTTTTGTTTTTTTTGCTTTCTTTTCCTGCTGGATTTCACATTATCTTTATTTAATGTATTACATTTTAGTTTGTTTGTTTTTTTTTTTTAATTCTTCTCATAATCTTTATTCATCCTCTACCCCCTCCCCCCCTTCAGGACACACAGCCTTAGCATAGGCTAATGCTTCAAGCTGTGATGTTCCTGACCAGTGTTTGGGAGAGAACTATCTTGTGCTGCTTGTATCACTCCAGCATGTAGAAAAGGGAAAAGTCTGTGACCGGAGAACCCTTACACTGCTCTTTGTGGGTGTTACTTGCCGTGGCTCAGTTTGGTTGACTGGAAACCATGTTTGCTTCCCTGTTCCCCCTGACTGGCGAGCAGGGGAAAAAGAATTCTTTGTTTTCCTCTTTGACTGCAAAGGCTGACGAATGTTGAGGAAAAGGGGGTGTTGTGTGTGAGAAGGCTGGAGAAAAATAACACATTTTTTTTCTACTCCTCCTTTGACTTTCTGCTAATGGAGGCAAAGGGAGGATACTGACTCTTCCACACGTGTTCTTATGATCTGTGAACTGTTCTTGGAGAACTTGGGTTGGTCACTGTAGCTTTGCTGAGCAGCTGTGTGCCAAAGTCTGGTTGATTCTTAGTTGCTGAAAACTGAACGGTCAGTCCATGTCCATTAGCCTGCAGCCTGAGAAAGCTGTGAGTAAGAGAGTCACATGAGCCATGTGTTTGCACACTTAGCAGCCCAAGATTGCATCAGTTTACATCAGACTACAAACCCAACTTCATGTCTCTCTGCACTTTTTTACCCAAATGCTTTTTTACTGAAACCTTAACCTGCTGCTGGCACTTGCCATTGGCGTATGGATTCTGTCAGCTTGTTCACAGGCTCTGCTTCAGCCGTCGTCACTTGTTTGTCTTTGAAACGAGTATCTCTGCAAGTCTTATATGAGTACTGACTTAGGAAATGGGTTTTATTTTTTAAATCATTGCTGCTTTTATTTTTGAATCATTCTTTTTGCTAGGTTAAGAAATGTGAAACTTGTACAGCAGCATCTTTGATCTTAGCTTCTTGCTCTTATTTATGTTTCTGTTCCATTTTGAAAATATTATCTAAAACATAACTGTCATCTTAAAACTCAGCTGCTTAGGCTACAAGGCAACTGCTATTTCCTAGATAATAGGAAACAGTGCTGCTTTATAATGTGTCTCTGCATTTAATTTTATTACTGTCATTAAAATAATAACTTTTATTTTATATCATCTACTGATGTGTAATTCCTAGCTGCAAAACAAATTGTCTCCAGGATTATGGGCTAAGGTGAAAACCAGTTTCACAGACACATTTGTATATGGTATTTACAAATTGGATCACTGTAGTTCTAATCTGTACATTCGTTTTGCCCAAACTGGATTTCGTAATTACAGGAAAACTGCAGTCCATGGGCATGACAGTGAGAACGATATTTTTGGGGATTTTTTTAGCGTTATGCTAGTATTACTTTAAAGCAGTACCTATGGTGAGCTAGGCATGTGTGTGATATATAGATATATATGGAAAGAAAGAGTTTTCTCACTTTGATCTTGTAGATAATGTCTAAAAGATCCTTTGGAACATGATGTACAGTCTGAGTTTGAGAGGTGTAGCCAGTAACTGAAAGTTTAAATGTAATAAAAGTGTAGATTCTGAGGTAAATTTTCCCTAATCAAGGCAACTCTCTTAATGTTTAAAAACTAGAAATAGAAAAGAACAGGGCAAGGAATGAAAATAAAATTTCAGATAACTAATCTGAATTGACTTGTAGCAATTAGTAAGAAAATAAAACTTCACAATTAGGAGCTCATAACCTCTCTTTATAAATGCCTGCTTTGAATCCAGGGACATGATCACATTTCATTTGGAAAGGCAACAAAGGTTTAAAGTGTGATAAAGGATGAGATGGTGTGGTTTTATTCTTTCTGCAGAATCAGCTGTTTCATTCCACTTTCAAAAATTTATAGCTGTAAAGATAAGATATGCGCTGAAGGAAAATAAAAAGCCCTTGAAAATGTATGGAAGGGTGAATGACTATAAGAATGTAACTTCAATTGAATCAAATTGTGTAGTATGTTTATCTTGTCTGTAAACTGAGAAGATAAAGTTTATTCCTTTACACAAATATAGCCACATCAGCAGCTAATGTGGCCTTTTAGGTCTAAGGAGAATCATTGCTCTGTTTTAGTATTTGTGTCTGTCTTGTGCAAATACTCAGTACTTTATCAAGGTTAATAAAAAAAGTGTGTGCCATAAAATGCAGTGAGGGATCCTATTGAATGTGTATAGGAGTGCTCTAGCCAGCTGTTTTATCAGTTATTGGATTGATGACCCCAAAAAGCAGGAAATTTTGTGCATGGGTTGTAGAAAGATCTTTGCTTTTTCTGCCTGAACTTTGCAGTTTAATTTTGTGTCTAGAGCTGTTCTTTCCATATCTGCCCAAGAAACCAGTAGATAAACAGTGACTTTTCTGTTTCAAAACACCAGGTCTGTGCTGATACCATGAGTCAAATGGGCTTGTTTATTGACTGCATACCTTTCTTTTGTAATGCACTGTTTGCTTATGGTGGTTTGGTTACCTCATCTGTAACCTTGCTGTTAAAAATCCCTGTTACTGGTGTCTATGCTGAAGAAATACACCTGTTTTTATTTGCAGGAATGCCATTGGCTCAGGCTGTAGCAATTCTTCAGAAACACTGTCGCATCATCAAAAACGTCCAGGTTCTGTACAGTGAGCAGGTGAGTAGTGCATGGGCTGGCCAGCAAATGCACCTTGTTGTGTCCCAGAATTAAGATATGCATTGTCCTAACGTACATATTGTATGAGTTCTGGGGCTGCTTGAAATTGAATTACACCAAATTATTGCCACCACATCAGAGATGTAGCTTTTGTAACAGTTTCAAGTGTAATAAGCACAGTGCAGTGATTTAACAGATGTCAGGTTTGTATATGTACTGATGGGGTGGCATTGTTTTTCCTTTAAGAAGTGAAATGTTATGTAATTAGCTGGATAATTTAGTCTATTTACTTTATCATTGTCAAGTGTTGCAGCATTTTAAAGAACTGAATCACTCATTACTTCCTGCTTTTGTGTTTGGTTCAGTGGTGATGAGCCCCCCAAAAAGGCTTCCTTGTTTTCTCACTGCATCTGCAATTTTGTCTGGAGAAAGTGGATGCAATGATTTAAACCAGCTGTAGATGTTTTAATCATTCTTCATAACTAAGCATTAAGTTCCTAATGTTTGACTTCCATCAAAAAGGCAACTAGAAGTAAAACCTCTCTGCTAGATCAAGTAAAATGTGTTATACACCCACTTTTATTCTGTATAAGGGAAGAGGAGATGGGACAAGGGAGGGTTGTGACTCTCCAGATGTATTCTGTGCGTAATGCGCGTTAATCAGAAGATGATATCCATGTGTTGCAAATAACATACTGGCATCAGAAAAGGGCAAAATCTGGTAGAATGTCAGTTTGTACCAAAATATGGATTGAGGCCTCTATGATCACAGTGAATACGGAGTGGCTAAGAACAACATGGACTGTTCACTGCTGGATATATATTTCATGCTATTAAATGAATTCTCCTTTTTTGTTTCACGTCTTGTAGACTTACGGGTTTTGTGATGACTGAATTGCAAGTGGAATATCTGGCTCCTTGTACTTAATATTTGGGAGCATTCATCTGGCAGCAAATGCATTCTCTGTTTTTTGTATTCTTTGGAGGTTTTTAGTTTCTCCTACCACAGTGCATTCGAATTATTTCTAGGTTTGTTTAGATAAATGGTGAGATTCCTGTTGCGCTCAGATTTGTAGAATCACAGAAGGACTAGTGATCCAGTACTGGAAGGCAAGTTGTACCACTCCTTGGCTTTTTACACCTCTTGGAAAGATACTTTGTGCTTGACTACGTACACTGAACTTTGATTCTGTCTGTGGAGGGCAGGGTTCGGGTTTTTTTTCCCTGAACTCTAATGAAGGTAAAGATATTTTCAGCATCTGCATAGTCCAATAAAATAGCAGTTCTCAACTTCCTGGAATAGTTGAAACAATTTTATTTTTTCTGTATATTATTGCAATTCAGTGCCTGAGATTGGTGGTGCAGTTTTCTCCACACACCACTCAGGGCCTGCAGTTGATTGTCTGGCTCTATCCTCACCCTCGTGTGGAGTGTCATGCACTTCATTAGCAGCTGAGCACAAAGAGCTCAGTTCTTGGAAGATTCAAAGCTTTAAATAAACTTCACCATGCACAACTTCTGTCTAGCTAAACTGTACCTGAAGAGCCTTCGTGTCTATCCTTTTTGCTTTGTGAAAGAATGCCTTTGAGCATAGTGATCAAGTGTTATTTAAAGCTGTTGCATCTAAAGCACTGAATTTCTGATCCTGGAACTCCAGCAGTGAGTATTTCCTTTCAAAAATTTATATGGCAATTAAATGCAATTAGATCTGCCCACAGTGCTGTCTTTAACTTGACATAAATGGGATGCCCAAACTGTGCCAGAAAAGCTTGATGAATCCTTTTCTGTGAATAAAAGAATTTTAATTCCTTTTTGGTCAGTTTAAGCAGGGTACTTAATTGCCTTTGTTTGTTTCCCTGAGCTTTTTTCCTCTGGAGTTTTATCAATGGGATTGTTCAATGATAAGTTTTTCCTGTATCTTTATGCAGATTAGCAGAATAACTGCACATCTGCGATGCTTCCTTCAAGAAGGACTCTCCTGTTGCTTCTTGGCATCATCTTTCATACTTGAGATTCTATTTTGTGTATTAGAAGTCACATGAACTAAATTTGTGCCCTTGAAACTTTTCTTCTATTAGAAAATATGCCAGCATAGAACAGATGATATCTGCTGTACTAATTATCAAGCTTCTCCTTAGATGTTTGGGTTTCTTTTTTCCACCCCCTCAAAAGTACTTGTAGTGCTCTCATTGATTTTGGAATAACCTTATGAAAATTGTGCTTAGAAACCAATGAAATGCAGAGCATACCCTATATCAGAACAACTATGTTGGTGTATTTGAATGCAACATTACAAGGTGTTTTTGCTCTATCTCTAGCCTTTCTAAATTAGATTTATAAGGGATTTAAAAAAAGGCTGTCGGGATCAACATGAGTTGTTTTTATCTCAAGCTCATAGTTCAATTGCAGTGCTGCTTCAGTTCTGCACAGCACCATAAAGGTTTGCTAGCAAGAGTGAGGCGTTGATGCCATTGTGCTGTGGAAGTTTCATTTAGGAGACAGTTTACACACCAGATCACTGGTGTTCAAGAAAGATGAGCTCAAACTGAACAGCTTTAGAAAAAGCTACTGCAGAGATCAAGGGGAATGGAAAGCCCCGTGAGTTGCTTTGACATAGTGATGTCAAGTTTGGGATGTGATTACTTGAGTATATGGTTGATTACTTGAGTATATGGTTTGGGAAATGCACGTGAAAATGCTCAAAAATATCCAGGCTAGAAGATAGTGCTGATGTGAGAATAAAGAGGTGAGAATTTGGGATGAAAATTGGAATTCTGACACTCAAAACTCAGAGCTTCTCCCAGCAGAGCAAAATAAGATAGCTTATGCTTAATTCATAGAAGGGTGTGTCTGCCCACTGTAGAAGCCTTTACATGCCCCAGATGTCCCATCCCCATTCTGTCTTTTGCTAGATAACTGCCTGGTGCAGTTCTAGGGCATGAATGTTGCTGCTTGCCTGTCATTTCAACCGTTTTTCTCCTCTGAGGAGACGGTTGTGGAGGATAGAGCTTTTTGAAGCAAATGTACTTTAGATGGTGCATGATCAAATAGCTGAACTGCCTGCGTCTCTGTGGATTGCAGCGGTACAGCATTGAGCAGCTTCCCAGTGTCACAGATTTGGGAGGGCATAGAGCCTTTACAGACACCAAGAAAGCCAGTGGAATGTCTCCTATTGACTCCAGCAGACTGCAAATTAAACCTTTAGTTGTTATGATTCACAGTAACTAAGGAAACCTAAATTCACAACATAAGAGTCTGAAGACTTCCTTTTGAGGCCTCAAAAAGACTGTGACAGTTTGATTTTTGAAGTGTAAAGCCCTCTCACCATCTCTTTGTCAAACACATGCTTGGTTCCGATGTGAGACTTGATGAGGTGGGCTGTTATTTTTGTGTGCCAAGAATGCAACAGGCTCTCTACATGATGTCTCTGATGCTAAACTTGGAATAGTAATTCTCAAGGTGTTGGTTCTTTGCGCTTCTCTTTGTATTTTAATTGGGGGTGAGGCTTGTTTTGTGTTTTTGGTTTTTCCCCCACTCTAACGTAATGGATAAAGTACCTTTTTGGGAGTTCTTGCAGGGTGCGGATCTTAGACAGGCACCACTATTTCTTTTTTGTAAGGAAACTGAAGGGGTCAAGAGGTTTGGCCAAATGTGTTTTAGTTATGCTTATTTATTGAATAAATGTTGGTTTTCTGATGCAGTTTTCTTTTTCCATTTTACAGTGATGTGTGTGTGTATATATATATTAAAAAAGAAGCCTTGAAATTAAAAGTCTAACAGCGTTTTTTCTTCTACAGTCACCTCTTAGCCATGACCTCATCCTTAACCTGACTCAGGATGGAATCAAACTACTGTTTGATGCTTTCAATCAGAGACTTAAGGTAATAAAACAACCTCTTTGCAACCAGACAATGTAAACCAAAACTTCTAGGATATATTGACACTTAACAGAACATAAGTATGTTGTTCTTTCAGACATGTAATTTGTCATATATATAGTCCTCTTTTGTGATTATGAACTGCATTTCTTCAGTTTGGGATTGAAATCTCGTTTTATAGGATTAAGATACTTTAACATTGTGCTGGGGACAGTCTGAGTGCCACAGGAGTGTAATGGTCCAGTGTGGTCTTACTTGTACATCTTGTCTCAAGTTGTACAGGAACTGCAGAAGGCCCTTACTAAAACTAAGCTTTGGATTTGAAATCAAATCATTGGTTAATGCAGACTAGACAGTGTTGTTTTCTGCCCACGTTGTTCCTTTACCTGCACTGCCATTTTATTTATGAAATTAAAATTCCTCCCATTTGTAGTTTTCAGTTGAGTTAACTTCACAGAGGACTTGTGGGGCTGTGAGTGTGTGATTTCCCCCAGAAGGCTGCATTCAGGCCTGTTGAGAGCAGCTGCCTCCTGCACTGACTTCAGTTTGTTCTGGATGAGATTTCATTCTTCCAGTTGATGTGTTCAATTCTGCTTTTGTGCTTTTAGATGACCAAGTGTTGATCTGCCTCTCACTAGGATGCTTTGTGTAGTTACGATGCAACATAAAAGGCAGGCTGGTCACTACCCTTCCATGACATTTATCTTTGCAAAATACCTGTAATGGGAGTGATGTGTTTCATCCATACACAATGGGCACCTGTGAGACTGTAGTGGCAGTATTAGATTAGTACAAAATTTTGAAAAGCTCTTAACTGAAGCATTTAAAATATCTGTGTGCAACTTCTTAGTTATTCTGGGTGGTCCTTTCAGCAGGACCAGCAGTGCTGAACAATTGTTACTGTGCTTTTCACCTGGTGGGTGTAGATTTTTATTGCGACCTAATTGCTTAGGTGTTGATTTAGCTAATTGGGTGAGAGTGAGAACCAAACAAGAGCTTTTCTTGTCTTCTGCTGTGATGTTTTAAATTAAAAATAGAAAACTCAAATTCTTCTGGTATGTGTTTTTAGGTTTGTTTCAAACATAAAAAATGCAGGAAAACCAATCTCTTCGGGTATGTTGTGGTTCAGTGGTCTAGTGATACCTTGTGTTTGAGCTATGAAAAGTTAAGCTGTGTAAATGCATACAGTGCTATGAAAACATACCTGTAGAAGTGTTCAGAAAGCTTTATATAAGAAATTCAGTGGGATCAGTTCAGCAGTGAGCAACAGGACTTGTTAAAGGATAGTGTAGGTGTAGAGTAAGTTATGCCTGTTTTTAAGATGGTGTGACTGTTTGCAGTGTTGCTCAGCAGCAGCAAAACTGGAAAAATCAGGAGGCCTTTTTTTTTCTTTCTTCTTTGTGTGTTTTTTTTTTTTAATACACACTTGCTATTAGATTTGACTGTGAAAAGAGATTGAAATGCAGGCTACTAAAATGGAAAGTATTGGCAGTTCCAAAGAAGCTGGTGCAGGAATGAAGTCATAGCAATATTCCTTAAGAAGTTTCCTCCCTTTTTTCAGGGACTGGGGAATATCTCATGCATAGTCTCTCAACTCACCTTCAGTAACCAAAGCACTGCAGATATTACTAATGTGAATTGGTAGATCCAGGACCAGGTTCTGAAAATATTGCTATGGATTTTATCATCAAGGCCTCTCCAGTGTGTTCCCTCTGAGGTGGAAAAAGAGTTAGATTTCAGTGTTGATCTGTTATTGCGGGTTAGTAGATACCTGAATGTTTTTGAGTCTTAATAGTAATTATCAAAACAGTGAGTGTGATGAAACATCAGGTTTTTTTTAATTTAAACCAACTGCCTTCTGACTGTGTAGTAAACCCATTACTAAGTAGTCCTTGGTCTTCTCAGTTTTTGTTCTCTGCACATAGAAAGAATCACATGAATCCTTTTGTCAGTGTACCTTGTGTAAATTAGAAAAGAAAACCTTTTCTAGTGCTATGGCCTGTTCTTCAGTATATCTCTTTCATGACTTCTATGAGATCCTTTGACTGCTATTAAGTTTTGTGAAGTTTCTTGTGCTTGTTTCTTCCTCTGCTGTTAGTAAGAAGTGTTGACATGAATAGATCAGTCTGACTCATGGGAAGAGGATGGACGGCAACCTGGTGCCTGTTGACTGCTGTCAGGGTGTTGCTCTTGTGGGGAACTTGTTTGTGCAACGTGCTGTTCTATTCCTCTTGCACTTCTTCTTCTTGTTCAACTCCTCCTTTTGTTTTCCACCATTGCAATCTGTTTGAGCAGAACTTCAGGAGAGTGCCAGAGCCCTACAGTAGTGGCTGCAAAACTAGATCTGGGGCGGGGCCGGTTCTCTATTTTCAGAAATATTTTGTGGTGGGGAAAGATGTGCAAGGTCACTAAAAAATGTAAAATCATTCCCAGCTTTTCATAAAAGTAGCCTTTGTTTTTTAACAGGCTGTGCAGTGAAAGAAACCTGGACATGTCAAACTGCATTTGAATAAAATACTAGATAACCATGTTTTTCCAAGAAGCATAATTCTGAGTGTATTTTATTAAGAATAAAAATTTGTTTCTTCTTGGTGTTGGTTCTGCCAGAATGTTAATTTGTTACTTTGTGCTCTACTTGTTGCTTATATTCTGAAATGTCATTAAATGTTGAGTTAGGGTTTTTTTCTAAATATATATAGATATAGTGGTTAAAACATTGCAAGTTGTTTTATTTATGGTTATTTTCTGGGCATCTCCCAAAACCAAGACTTCCTTCTTAGCTGGTGATATTTTTAGCCTTTAAAGCCACATTTGGTAGCAAGCTCCCTGGGAAATATGGCTTTATTCTCTAGCTGAAGAGTGAGTCTTTTCTAAGTCTCCTAATGATTTGTTGGGGATCATACAAAACAATAAAATGTGCTTTACCTTACAGCAATTATGATGTGCTGTATGTGTTTTCTTGCTAACACAGGGACATCTGTATAGGGTGGAAGAAGCTCGCATTTGTTCATGGTTACTTGACAAAAATGGTCGGCTTCAAGCCCAGTGCAGCCTCAAAATCCAGTAACAGTTGCATAAAAATCATATGCAGTCAGTCTTAGATGCGTGTTTGCAGTAATGTATTCAGAACAAAGGATCTGTCCCTTGGAATACTCAGTAAGGTCTAAAACATTTAATAAATATCAGAACTAGGTATTATGGCTTGCTCTGATTCTCTGTGGGCTGCTCTTCTGATTGTCTTCTGTAATGCTTGGCAAGATTGCAAGATGTCTTTTTAGGTAGTATTGAAATGGGATACTACTGCTTAGTCTTGCTGTGTTCATCTTTTACTTTAGAAGGAGTCTGTTAGGACTTGGTGTTCTGCACAGCCATTCTTCGGTGTAATAAGAGCAACACAGGGAATGGCCTGCTCTGTGACATTCATTAGAGGGTTCCCTAATTAGCTGGTCTTTGCTATTGCCTTCCTTTGAATTTGGTTAAGAGTAAACTTAGTAGAAATCAAGATGTTGGTGTGTCAGTGAAAATAGTGCTTCCTACAGGCAGTGATGATGTACATGAGATATGGAGGCTCTCTACTGAACCCAGAATTGTTCAGTACTTGTTTCAGATGTGCAGTTGCTGAGTCAGTTTTTGTGGTTTGATCTCTGACAATGTGATTTATTATGTGTGGCAGACTTCTGTAAGAAGGGGAGTGAGCAGTACTAACTAGTCCTGCCTTTGACTAGAATTTGCCTTTCTAATGATTTGCAAATGTGTGAAGTATGGTAATGTTTCTGTTTTGTGTGTTTCAGGTGATTGAAGTTTATGACTTGACTAAGGTGAAGTTAAAATATTGGTAAGTGATTTAAGACCTTCCATGATGCCTTCTTGGTTAGAGTGACTGATTTTGCTCATTTTTTTAAAGTCCTGAATTAATTTTTTCAATTTTTCTGTAAAAAAACCCAAACAAAATAACTGTCATAAAGGAGTGTACATAGTTATCCTTTCTTGAACATAGCACTTCGTCAAATTAGCAGTGTAATCTTTTCTTCAGTTTTGGAGACTTCTCACAACTTAAATGCGATAGTGCCATTAATAAATGTTTGTTGCATCAGTTCAGTATTGTTAAGGCAGATAATTTTGTTTCCTTTTTCAGTGGTGTCCATTTTAACTCTCAGGCAATTGCTCCAACCATAGAACAGATTGATCAGTCATTTGGAGCAACACATCCAGGAGGTAAGCCAAAATATTCCTGAGAAGCACACCTAGATTGGCAGACTTCTTTTCTAGGAAACCTTTCCTATATGTGTGCCTAAAGCAATGTGTAGGCAGTTCTGTTGTCATGTGATCTGAAGTTGTGTTCCAGAATGGTTGTGTTCTTATAGCTGGGAAATCATGTAAAATGTAGTCTAAGTTCAATTGTAACTTTTTGTAAAGTGAAATGGGGAGGCAGACAGTGGTGTATTCAGATTTCATTAAAGATCTGTTTTGAACTTCCAGTACCAAAAACTCTTGTTGTTGCTGCTGTTGTTCTTACACATTCGCATGCATAGTCAGCTCTCAGGTGTCCTTAGGGACTGTGTATACCATGAACATACAGACATCTCGGCTGATCGCTGTGCAGAGTCAGCCAGCACTGTTTGCTCAGGCTCTCTGCTAGGGCAGGGTGATCTGAGCCTGTGTGTAACTGGTTTACATCTCCCTGCGCCTCCCTCTTGTTACTGGGAGCACTGGGGGAGCGCGAAGTGAGCCAACGTGCAGCATGAGCAGAACCAGGACAAGTTTGTTTAACCTGGCTGAACCCACTCTGACTCCTGCACTGCTACTTGGCTGTTCACCATCTCTGTAGCAGGGAAAAGACAACCTTTAAGCTCCTTGTTTATATAGGAAAATGGAGAATGTATTTGAGGGGTTTGTTAGGTGATGAAAATAAGCCAGTGGTGAAACTTTGAAGAGGATATTTCTAATTAAACTGCCTGGGAACCTTCAAGAAATGGAGCCCCATGGCACAACAAGGAAGACTGTTAACTCTATATAGACAAGATACCGTTTTTAGAGCCTCATTCTCTATTTTTAGCTTAACCCAGTCCATTTGCAGTAATCAGGCTGATCCCAAACAGGCAAGCATTCTTTGTGATGGATGGCGATTGCATATCCAGTCTTTGTCTCTGTTCTCTGCAGACAATCTCTTGCACATTACAGAACAGGATTTATTAACTGTGGAGGGTCATGTGGCTGAAGCAGTATCATTGCATAAAAGCCTGCAGTAGTACATGAATATCAGATTGAGATAAATGAAGCTTGGAGGATTTCTAGCCATAATACTCCAAGGACCAGAATTAGCCTTTTTAAACTTTGGTCATGACCTTAACATTTTCTCTTAGGCAGAAATTGAGATCTATGGTTAGAACTGTTATGGAAATAGTATGTACAAGAGACTATAGAATTTAAGAAGGGTAAAGGTGGTTCCATATCCTGAGCAGCTTATAACTTTTACTTATTACATGATGATGGTTTATTTTCAAATATTTAGAAGTGAAACACTCAAAATTGTGGTATTATGAACTGTAAAAATACATATCCAGCTATAAGCGTTGCTTATGGTAGTAATAGCTTGTTTTCTTACTGCATAAAATTGTATGCAAGTGCTCAAAAACATAGTTTGGCACCACGTGTTTTTGTGCTGAATTTGCAAGTCTTGTGAACCTGTCATGTTAAATTAAGGAAACTTGCACACTTGCTTCATCTTCTGATAGTTTTTCATAACATCTTTTCATCTAAAGACATGTAGATATGAAAATTCATTTATTAAAATGTTGGCCTCTATTATCATTTCTCTAGTGCATTTGCTTATTCAGCTTCCTCATTGGAAAGATACCTCTTCCATTAACAGCTTACTTAGCAGAAGCAAATGCTCTATATTAAGCTGCCTGTCAAAAACAGCTTGAACTGTATTATGCAACACAAGTCTTTGATAACTTTTTTTTTCATTGTATTTTCCAAAACAGAAAAGGTGAAAAAAACCAGAACAGTTTCTAGAACCTGAGGTGGATGGCAGTGGTGTGTTCGTGTCCTGCAAAAATTGCAGCTGGGGTGGGAGGAGAAACCTTCTTCTTGTTGTGACCGAAGTGCCAGTTTTGATGAATGAAAGGGACATAACCATCCTTTTTCTCTGCACTAATACTCCTCCAAAACTCCAGGGCAAGCACTTTGAAAGTACTTTGTTGCTTAACTCTATGCTCACCTCCACTAGAATTTCAGTGTTGTATTTCACTTAAAATGAAGGTGGTTGCAGCAGAACTTTCCTGCAACAGGATACAGTGATAGTTTTAAAATATATTTCAAAAGGTTAGCAACAGTTCTGTGTTGAAACCGACCTCCAGTGAGCAGTTTTGGTTTTGCCAGATCAGTGGTTTTAAAAGAGAAGAGTCAGAAAAATTATAACCAGCTTCATTACTTTTTGGTTAATGTTTTTTTGAAACATTGCAGTACCTTTGTCATGGGGCTTACTGAAATATGACCACTTTGTATGTCAATAGCTTCGTGAAAGCCAAGATTTTTATCCCACATTTCCATGGTTCTCTGACCTGCCCTCCTGCTGGGAAGTGCTTGCTTTTCCCAGTGGTTCTGTTGAAATCACATCCTGTCCTGAATCCTCACAGATGTGGCTGTTTGCCGAAGTGCCGTTCAGCATGGATCAGGGATGTGGGGTTGAACTGAAGCCATAAGGTAGAATAAAAAAACCCATCCTTCCCTCCTACCACAGTGGCCTTGCAAGGATGGGGAGGGGGTTCCTGTCTTCTAGCTCTGTAACTCTTGGACTCCTGTGATTGCCCAGGCTTCCCTGAGGTGCCAGAAAAGTCTTGTGCTTGATACCAGTAAGATTTGACTTTTGGATCTGCTTCTGCTTTTACCAGAACTGTGTCTGTTCTGCAGCCTTACTGCTGTTGGTGGCTTTGTCCCCTCCTGCTTTACAGAAACTTTTTCCTGCTTCTCACACTCCGCTGCCTTCCTGGAAGGCAGACTCCCTCCCTTCCCCCTCCCAGAGTGCAGCAGCAAAGAAGCAGTTGTCTTGCTTCTCTCAGCAGTTTTGAATGGAATTATTCTGCAGGGTACCTGTGTGATAAATAAGAAAAATAATAATAAAAAAAAATTCTTAGCTTGTTCAGTCATGTGGTTGTGACCTATGGTTTTGAGGAGACATAAGAGAACTTACTGAGAGTAAATACATTCCTTGCCCTTTAAGCCTAAGCATCAACAAACATTGCTGGGGATGGGAACTGATGGGATTTGTATAATCAGATATCACACTTGGCATGACTGGGGGAAAAACAGTTCTCCAGCTGGCTGTGGGCTTTGGAAAAGATGTATCATAATTTGTCACGTGAGAGAGATTTGTGTAATTTTCCTGCTGGTCAAAACATTTCCCTCTCTCCACACATTTTCCTTTGAGTGACAAGCATGGAAAAGACTCTTAACCAGCACATTTTGCAGGAAAGGCAAATGATAACTTTTGAATGCTTAATGCCTAATTGCTCAACTATTATTTTTCTATCCTGGGTGGCCTGGCATTGTCCAGATACCTTGTGATATGTCTCAAGTTAAACATTTGAAAGACACTTTGGGAGGGAATAAAATACTTACTTATATGCATTTTGTCTTTATGCTATGTTATCTTAAACATAAAATTGTAAGAAAAAAGGGAATATTGAACCTGTTTCCTTTGGTAAAGTTAAAGAAAACAACTTCTCTTGTTGGAGGGTTTCTTTATTGTTTTTAGCCTCTGGTGTTTTCAAGCTGTCAGCTCCTGTGTGTTACAAGAAAACTGTTCCCTTGGCAGCTACTGGGCACAGGTTGAAGTTTGTAGCACCAATCCCCGAACAGTTCCCAAGCTCCCAGTCTTCTGGGATTGTTTTTTAATCTTTCCACAGTCTCAGAAAACAGTATGTCTTTTGGAGTCTGAATGCTGGGATGACATTTATTGTTGTTGATGTTGTGCAATTGATTGCAATGAATCAGGACATCCTGTGATGTGATGACTGCTGGAAGTCAGTGCATGTCTAATTTATTGGTGCTCTTTGTAGGAGCTGACCAGTCGGCTGCTGCTTCTGGTGATGCTATTTTTAATTATCGTTGTGAGCAGCCTAGGACCTGTGTGTCTGAAGCATTTCCTTTTTGTGCCATATTACTCGAGAACACATGTAGCTGATCTGGGCATGGGTGCTCCTCTGGAAAGAAGACCTGAAAGTGGAGGTCACAGGGTGAGCTCACCTGTGACCTTCCACTCAGGAATGTGCTGCATGGTGGTGTGAAATAAGGAATTTATCAGTGTTCTGTGCACATCTGTCTAAAACACTTTCTGGTTAACGTTGTACAATGTTTTACATAACAATGGACAGAATTGTTCTGTACTAATAGTGACTGTTTACTGTAGAGATATTAATGTAGAATAGATTGTGTCATATTGTATAATTATATTGTTAGGGATAGGTTAGTGCCTCTAGGCTTGCTGAGGCTACTCTAATGAACCCATGGTTTCTCTTATTGCTGTGTTTGTACTGCAACAGATTAAAAGCAGAACTCTTACTGTCCTGTGTAATTGTGTTCCTCCTGCATTTTAAGATGAAGTAATTTGTTGAGGTGATGAAGGAGCTGTTAGATGTGAACTGGAGAATTCTTAGATTATTTTGATAACTCTGTTTTTACTTTCTTTTCCCTTTTAGTGTATAACTCAGCCGAGCAGCTCTTTCACCTCAATTTCAGAGGACTGTCATTTTCTTTTCAGTTAGACTCCTGGACTGAAACTCCTAAGTACGAGGTCAGCAATCATTCCTAGTTAATGGATGGTCTTTTTTCCTCTCTGGTACTTGCAAAGTATCACCTACATTGTGTCTCACTGTCTTTTGCACGCAAAAGAAGCCCATGATTTGAAAGGAATTTAACTCCTGGATTGTGCTCCTATTCATGCTATGTAACCGTTTCCAAGTTAAAAATTCACTTCCTGTTAGCAGAAGGGATGTGCTTAGAGGTTTCGCTTGCATCATGAACTGGGACTAGTAATTCTGTAGTTGAAAGCACTCTTCTAAAAATATGAGTGCTGTCTATGCAAATACGTAAATATTAAGCAATCTACTGGGAGGCTGTTCTTTTATTATGTATTTTTGAATCTCATCAAAGTGATTATGCAACTATACTAGGACAGAGTTCATAAAATATGTTTTCATCTTAAGTGTCCTCTAGGACGAGTGCTTTTAGCAAGCCAAATGAATGAGCTTTATTTGTAGTGACTGTTTGCATATTCTCCAAATGTTTGGATGAGTTACTGAATAATTGAACTTATTACTGTGTTCTCTGAAATCTTTGGAAATCACTGTCTAAAGTAGAAACAAGATCAGGTCCTCTGTGGTTTCCTCCTATGCAACAGAAATGTATGTATAACTTGTGTGAGAATGGAAATGCTCTCAGTTGTATAATCTAGGCTTATCAGTTAAAAATAAAGGAGCATATAAAGAGCCAAAACAAAGGGGAAGAAATAACCAGCATGATGACATGTTTTATGTCACAATCTAGTATTTCAGTGGTCGCGGTTAGCATGGGAGAGAAGAGGGGGTAACCAGGGGAAGTTGTTATTTAGCAGTAGTGAAGGTCAGTTGGGTTTCAGAAACACTGGACAGTAAATAGAAACCTACTAAGCCAAACAAAAAGAATGTCTCAATAAAAAGTAATTGCTGTTCATTTCCCAGGGCATTGATGAATGAAATGGCCAAGCTACTGAGAAAGTCAATTGGTATACCAAAGATTTGAAAAGATAATAAAATATCTCAACTTGGAAGGGACCTGTAGGGATCAAGTCCAACTCCCTGCTCGTTGCAGGACTGCATAAAAGATGTTAAAATAGTTAGAATGGTGAAAAAATAATTTTGCATTCTCAAAAGCTTTCATTCAGTTGTTCTAGTGAGATTAGTAAAATGTTGTTTGCACAGAGTGAAAGGCCAAAGTCTTCACAGGAATATAAGTAGGTAGAAGTAGGATTGTTTAGAAAATAGTAGTATGGAACAGTCCACAGGGAAGACTATTGTTTGTGGAACTTTTTAGAGCAGAACACTTGTAAAGACTGCAGAGAGAATTCAAATTTGAATATGTCAAAATCTGTCAAATTCAGAGATGATTGTATAGGAATGCTAAACTACTTGCAAAGCAGTGTAATCTCTGCTTAGGGGTATGAAAAAACTCTGAAGAAAACTTTAGAGTTTTTTGTATAGGTGGTAACAAGTTGGAGGTGAGAATGTGAAAACCTGCTGACACTGTTTCAGTTAAGAAGTGAGGCGCAGGCACTTCTGTGGCTCTGTTGCTTAGACATAAGTATGTTAAAAAGTATTCTGAAGTTTGACTCCTTTAGAAAGCTAACAGTGTTCCTAGACAAATTCAGAAGAACTGAAATCAGAGCATCTCTAGACTTTCCACATACTGGAGGTTCCCTTCTAAACACCTACAGCAGTGAAAGTCATTGCTCCAGGTTAATTTTTTTTCCTAAGAATGATTTTTTTTTTTATCTACCTTATATGATGTCTTGCTAAAGTAGACCAGGTAAAAGTTTGCATCTTGGTTTTGTGACCAAGTTAGGGGTTTTTTTTCTGTGTGGTGACAGCAGAGTATGCTGTCGATCTTGAAGAAGATCCTGTCATCTTCAGAGCTGAAAGAAGTTCATTCTTCTAGTGTGGTAAGAGTCTCTCTGACTTCCTTAGCGTGCTTTCTATTTGCTGAGAGCACTCAAGATCCCTGTCAAAACAATATGTGTAAGGATGCAGAGATAAGGAGAGCAGAAAATCTATTTAATGAACACGTTTCCTTTCATAAGATAAAGGCATTTCACAAAACAGCAAAAATGTTAAAAGGCTGAAATTAATGCAGTGGGAGAAAAAAAAAGTGTTTTCCTTTAAAACAGATGATTTCTTAGACCTTAGATAAAGCGGACCAGTATATCTACTGTGGTATTGCTGGCTGCTAGTGATCAAACTAAGAAAAAACTTGAATTCTCAGTACACATCATGGCTAATTGTTGGACTAATGCCATGCTTTGGTGGATAAACATAGTGAGCATTTCACTCCAGTGTGGGAATCCAGGAGTGGTGTAATGTAAAGAAACACCATCTAGAAGGTTGGGTTTTTTGTTATTTTCCCTCCCTTGTCTTTGGCCGGACACTTACTTGAATTGGTAAGCATATACTGTATTTCTAATGTAATTTCTGACTTAGAGCTGAAGTGTCTACTGTGTTGTGTAACAGGAATGATTTTGTGTTTCCACAGCCTAACTTTGCCCATGGTCTAGCTTCTCTGCAAATTCCACACGGCGCGACTGTGAAACGTATGTACATCTACAATGGAAACAGTCTGCAGGATACCAAGTACGTACAGCTGGTCATGCTCTTTTTATAATTTATTTAGTGTTTTGCAATTGCTACATTTAATGGGTTTTTTAGCTCAGTTTGGGTCTTACATGAATTTGGTGATGTGCAGAATGCCTTTAGATACCAACCTCTTTCAAATTTCCCTAGGTGTTGATCTCAGACCTTATAATCAAGTGTTGGTTTGATTTGTATTGTTATAAAATCAGCTTGGTTCAGCTGTAGTAGGCAAGTTCAACTGACCTGAAAACAAATTAATTAAATTAAGTAGGAAACATAATGAATCTAGTAAGACATGTGGTTAGGCTATTTTTACTCTAGAGTTTGGTTTTGTTAATGACCTCTCCCCACACAAATCAAACTTGGTGTTGGCAGTCAGTAAGTTGTAGTGTATTGGTACTATGTATGTCATGATACCAAGGGTATCAAACTCTTGCTATACAAAAATAATAAAATAGGCCATATCCATAATATACCATATATTCAATGTATTTGCAGTTACCTGTCTGAGCTTACTGTCTTCAAGGCCAGGCTGGATGGGGATTTGAGCAACATGACCTAGTGGAAGGTGTCTCTGCCCATGGCAGAGGAGTTGGAACTCATTGATCTTTGAGGTCCCTTTCAACCCAAACCATTCTAGGATTTTGAGAAAACTAATCTTCATGCCTTATTGCTAATGGATTAGTTATATTTTAATATGGTTATTGTTTTATATGGTATTGTATTCTTTTTTTTAAGCAGTGACTTACTGTACAGCATCTGATGTTTTGCTCTTTCTAATAACATTGTTTCCTTACTCGAAGAAAAGTTGAAGATACTACTGTAAATTCTTCCTTGCAGCTTATAAATATCCAAACTGGTAAGGTGGTAGTTTTTGCAGAGGCAGTTGAGTTAATGCCAGGAGAGAAACACATCCTTGGATTACTGCTCAGAAGGAGGGGAACCTTGTTTATGCAGACATTGTATCCTAATTAGAAATAAGTGCACTTCAGAAAAATGCTGTTGTCTGTGCCCATCTGTGACATGGTGGGCTTTAGTGAAAGCAGTGATTGTCACATGGGGCTCTTTTGTGTGTCTGAGGGAGCTCAAAGCCTGACTTGTAGCTTGAGTCATTCACCCAGAGGAGGAATTCACATAAGAACAGTGAATTTTAAGGAACATGTACAGACTGATACACAGAAATACAGCCTTACTTTGGGCTGTTACTGTTTTCTAGAATAATATTGTTGTTGAATTAAATTGAGAACTTTCCCAGTAAAGCGGCGCAGTTGCATTTGGTGCACCTGTACAAGCTGATTTCATGTTCTGGGCTATAAAGTACCTTCCCAAAAGCAGTGAGAACATCATGGAAAGGGCTTTGCAAGTTGCTCTTTATTTCATTAATAGTAAAGATCCTGCATTTGAGTGCTGTCTCGTTTCTTTTCTTTTTTCGCCAGACTTTCTGATCCATCTGCTTAATATAACTTTTCATCTTTAGTCTCAGTTAAATGCAGCTTTGTCGAAATTAATGTGCTCTGTTCCAGTGAACTGGTACCAGCTTGTTAATGAAAAATTTGAAGATGAAGTGAATCCTATGCACATTTTGTATGATTGGTTTCAGGGCTCCCTTGATGCCTCTCAGCTGTTTCCTTGGTAATGTGTATGCTGAGAATGTTGATGTTCTGCGAGATGGAACTGGACCCTCAGGTTTACGGCTTCGCCTACTCACTGCAGGTATTAGAGAGACTCAGAACATGGAACTGGTTGCTTTCCTCAGGAAAAGAGGGGTAAACCCATATAAATTAAGCATAGGTTATTTGTCATGATTCTGGAGATGATTTCAAAGTGTTCTTTCTACCTTACTTTGAACTATTGGAAACAAAACCAGTAAAAACTTTGTGAAGGTGAATCTGCCTGCTGCTGTATTTTCCTGGCCCTGGAGAGATCACAGAGCTGTGGTCCTGTGCTCAAGTGTTCCAGCTCCTTAGAGTCTGTTTGCAGAAATGGAACTTGTTTCCAGATGTGTGTGTAGAATAAAACAGATCACTCTTTTCAGTATATCGCTGAAAAAAACTCATGAGAAATCAATAAACCTTGTGTATGTGTGCCTTTTCTGTAAGATTCCAGGCATCTGTATAATGTTGATATTTTTGTGATTAAATCTGGAAGGCTTTTAAAAATGACCCCAAGTGACTACATCAATGCTGCAGCCTTAAACTGCACTTTCAATTGTGTTTTCATTTGCTGTGGGAAACAGGGTGAAAGCGACAACAACTGATAAGTCCTCCTTATGTGTTTCAGAGATGGCAGAGTGCTTAGAAATTAGGGAAAATGTAACAACTGCAAGGGAGTCTGGTTCAGTCCCCATTACGTGAGACTTGACAATGTTTTTAAGAAAAAGTACTGAGATGCTTTTAACAGTTTTCATTAGAAGGCTCAACTTTTGACCTATTCTGATTACTAACTCTATGTATATGGAGGAAACACTTGGAATACATTCACAATATGCAAACATTAAAAAAGAGAAATTTTAAGATGAAGAATAAAAAATTACAAATTAAAATGGAGCAGGTACTTTCAAGTTACTTTGCTTCTCTGGTGACAGAGGAAGGTTATGTAGAGCTCTCTAGTGCAAGGAACATACGGCCTCGTGTACTAGGGAAGGAGTGAGCTATAGCATCTTAATGGAAAAGATTGAGAAACTGGACACTTTTAAGATGGTGTCAAGTTTAGTTCAAATATGTATCTTTGCAAATTAAAGGAAATGTGAATGAGTAAAATAATTATTAAAATTTATCACTGATGTTCAGACTAAAACTTCAGCGAGGAAATCTGGGCATGTGGTGTTCTGTCTTGCAAAGTTTGCAGGCGCTCTGGTAGAATGGATTATACACCTGTTCTAGCACGAGTTTGCAGTGCCAGTGTATTCATTTGAAGTTACTGTTGCATAAGAAGTCAAGGATGACTCAATTGGATTTTTCTAATTTATTTTAGTGGGTAACTAGCTGCATAAATAATGCAGAGTGAGGAAAGCTAAGTGTGTATTTAGAGCACATCCTGTATTTTGCATTAACTGTGCATATGTGTATTTGCATTCTCGTAAATGTAAGTTGCTGCATTCCTGAAAGCAAATGGACTTACAAGCTGTAAGATCTTTCCATTTCTTAACATCTGGTAACATATGTCAGCAATTCATCCACGTAATGGCTGTTCAGTAAGATCAGGGTTTAACATTTTCAGGAACATCCTTGCTGTTGATTTAATAAAGTTATGGGAATCTTCAGTACTGAATGTGTGTTTTGTGATACAGTTAATGCGGATGAAGAATTTCACTTTACGGGCTGGACTTTTTTGGCTGGAGATAAATCTCTGGCTGCTAAAATAGAATATTTCAGGGATAGAAATAATTCCTGGTATTTAGTGGTAATAGCCAGCTGATCAAATTGAGATGGGATAGAAAACCAAGTCATGTTCATGTGAGTGGCAAGTAAGTGAAGATAGTAGGACTGAAATTGGAGGTTAAAATGGGGAACCATCCAGCAGTCAGCACACGTATCACTTTGATAAGAAATGTTTAAACTGTTGCAAAGTAAATGGTTAAAGTTAGTTTGGCACTGTCCTCTAAGGAATGCAGCTGTTTGGTTTGTGATAAATAGAGGAATGCCAGCCTTTTGGTGTTGATTTACTGATGTATTCTCTGACGAGGAAGGATGCATGTTGAGTTGTTTTCCATTCCTCAGGCTGTGGCCCGGGTGTTTTAGCCGATGCCAAGATGCGGGTATTTGAGCGCTGTGTGTACTTCGGGGATTCATGCCAGGATGTGCTGAGCACCTTGGGGTCTCCGCACAAAGTCTTCTACAAGTCCGAAGATAAGGTGAGGGAGTTCGTTCAGGCACAGGACTTTGTTGACTGGTGTCTCAGTCTCATCACAGGGCTTGTTTTGCAAGGTCAGTGAAGTTAAACTGCCATGTAGCACATACTGCAAGTGCTTCACTTGGCATAACAGACCAGGATGAACCATTATATAATAGGTTTTAAAAAGCTTTTTTTAAGCTAAATTGATACAAATCTGTTTAAATTTTTTAAAAAATATCAGATTGCATAGTTTTAACTGGTTTAAGAATTAATACAAATAGGAGCACTTTTGAATCCAAATGTGCCTTAGCAAGTGTGCCTTACCTATTTCTTCAATTATGGATTATGTAAAATAACTGTAGCATATACTTTGATCCTTTACTAATGTTTTTACACAGCAGCATGTAAGTGAACCTTTTAATTCAGATAACTGAATAAGTTGATGTGTCATTGTGCCACTGCAAGCAGGTGATGGTCCTGTCATGAAGCACAGTATCTTACATATTTGAATAAGGTCTTCAAATGGTATTATGGCAGTTTAAGTGCAGTGAGGTTGTTAATGACAGTCATTTATGGGTGTTATCGAGTACATCTGAAATGTGTGTTTCTTGCAGATGAAAATCCATTCGCCCTCGCCCCATAAGCAGGTCCCATCAAAGTGCAATGACTACTTCTTCAATTATTTCACACTTGGAGTGGTGAGTTGGGGAGCTTCCCTAAACAATTCATGTGAAGTTTTGGTTATACAGCAATCCTTTCAGGACGCTAAAGGCTGTGGGAAAGGAGAGACTGAAAAACTCTTGCTGCCGTAGGAATATCTGAATATGAAAAGCTGCACTGACTTTTCTCTAACACCTACAAATTTCATCAGTACCATTTTATCTCCACCAGTGGATGGGAGGGCTCTTTGCACTTCTGTGCTTTCTTAGATTTTTTTCCTTTGTCTGCCATGCCTGATGCATTAGATGTAGTAGTTCTTGCTTGAGATCCATGCCCCTGTCCCACAGAACCGAGACAGGTGTGCCATACTATCATTTGTGCTGTGGGACGTAGTTCAATCTTCATGTCCCTCCTTACATCTTGCTTTAGTCTACATTACTGTATATAATGTGCAGAAAAACAAGACCTCCTTAGGAAACTTGCCAGTACTAGCAAACAAAGCTGCAGTTGTGATTGAGTGCTGGAGGAAGTGTGTGTTTATTTGAATTTACAGATTTATTTTCAAATACTGCTTTTCATAGTTCCATTCAGCTCCAGTGAAATAGATGTATATCACTCTATACAGGTGCTATTACAACTGATCTCAGGTTAGTTTGGGGAAAGCCACCCTTCTTTATCCAAATTGCCTTATCTGTCTTTTGTTTTCAACAGGATATTCTCTTCGATGCTAACACTCACAAGGTGAAGAAATTTGTCCTGCATACAAATTATCCTGGTCATTACAACTTTAACATGTGAGTGTGCAGAACTATCTCTTAAAGAGTATATTGAAACATCTGAGGAGGAAATCTGATGTTCCCTTTATAGAATATCAGTATTTTTTTCTAAGTGTCTTTGGCATGTCTGGTAAGCCGTGGAGGTTTCAGACATCATTAGTAACATTATTAGTATTTTCTTTTTGCTTTTAAAAGTCTTTGTATTGTTAAGTGTGTCTTAAAGCAGTGAATTAGGTAAGGTGGTTCGCAGCTATAGTGTGCAAACTCTTCCTAGAGGCAAATTTCATATTAGCAGGAGTGTCATTTGCTGGTAGGGATGTTGCTGTTTTTTTCCTAACATTATTTCAGTTAGTGATTAAAAAAAAAAAATCTCTCATGCTTCCAAATATGTTTATGATACATTTTACATGTAAACTCTTCAGAGGAGGAGTATGAGTTAATGACTGATAGGATGTCTGATTAAAGCAGTTAGAGAAATCTGTAGTACTCCATCTGTGACAGCAGAGTAAGTTGTGCTGAAGGACTTCCTGTGTCTTCTAGAAAACTGTGTAAGGAGTTCCTGGGCTGCTGCATTTTCTGATGTAGAAAATCTAAGTGAGAACTTAACTTGCTATCACATATTCTCACTTCCACTTTATTATTCCCATGACTTTCCATTTAATGGGTTATTAAGAGCCGTAAGTCTGTGGCTACGCAGTTTATATTGGCTTTTCTGTTTTCTAATAGCTTTACGATTTGCACTTTCTAGTTACCATCGCTGTGAATTCAAGATTCCACTAGTCATTAAGCGAGGTGAGTACTTCACCTGCTGTCCTGCTTCAGGGGCATGTGCCACAAAATGCACCAAGGGGAGGTATGATCACTTTTAATTTCTAATGCGTCCGTCATTTTCAGAGGATGCTGTAGTCATTGAGGCAGGAGAAATTTTGGGATTAGGTTTCTATTTAAGTGGAAAGCATACTTCAGGGCAAGTTAGCAGTTCTAAGATTTTACTGTCACTACCTTGTTTACTTATTTGGATCACACAAATATTTAGTTGCAACATCACTAATTTTCTGTAATGCTGCTGCTCAGCTAAAATCAATTACCTTGTACCTGGAGGCTCAAAATCTGTAAGGCAGTTTTAGTCTGAGCTCATCTGTCCAGTCCACTGATCTAAGGCTGGGCTTCCTCTTGAGAAGCTTATTTGTGATATTTAATATAAACTAGTTTAGCTGGGAATGAGAATATACATCCAGAATATGTTGCCTCTATATGCTGTAAACAAAATATGGCTGTTGTTGTTCACCTCAAAATCTCTACTTGAAAAAATACATACATAATCAGTAGTGCTGATTTAGCAAGATACTAAGATTTCCCCAGCTCTGTGCATGTAACTAATCTCAACAAAGCAGGGGAACCCTGACTGAAGTTCATAGGGATTGAAGTTGACTTCTTTAATGTAAGAATAAACACGTCCTGGGAAGGTATGTATTTTGATTATCCTGGGAATACCACATGCTGGCTAGGTTTTTGGCCAGGGATGCTTTCTTTGTTCTGGTCGGTTTTCACTGAAAGAACTCTCCTGTGTGAAGTGCAACTCTCCTGTGGCTGTCACAGGAGTTTGAGCATATGGAGGATTAAAAACCTGGAAAAACAAAGTCTGTGTATACAAGCTTCATATGAAAGTTGATTTGTAATTCAGCCAAGAGAATAAGCATGGAAGTTCTCACTTTTTAAATTATTTTCCCTTAGGTTATTGTACAGTACTTCAAAGCATTAATTTCTGATTAATTTTATTCAGCTCAAGTAGCATCATGACTTTCTTCTGAATGTGTCTGTGTTTTTGTTTGGCATTTTTAACTCACCTTTCTGGTCTCTAGCTTATGTTCAGGACACGTAACAAATTGTAAACATGTAAGATGTTACAACGTTTTTGAAGAGCCCACCTTCCCTCTGGTGGCAGGGCCTGATGCAGTTTTATTAACTCCCTTTTGCAGTTCAATATCAGACGATAAATTGAGAGCCAGAGTTCAAGTTGCACAGACACTGAACTCTCAGCACAGAGAGCATGTTTATTTAGCAAGTGGATAATAAGAGGAGCAAATGGTCTTTAACTTGATCAAAAGCTATGTTCAACTTGTTTATGTGTGGGTCCACTCCCACTGCTTCAGGAACATGCTTTCAGTATTTAAGAGTACTCAAATACATGTAAGCAAGTGCTTGAAACCACCAGTGAGCAGTTTAAGGCTGTAAGTGTAAATGCAATGCTGTCCTTACCTGCAGCTTTTTTTACTAGGCTGCAGTTACCAAGCTCTCTGCCATCCTTGTTTTAAAAGAGTAGTGTTTTAGCTGATTTCAGGCCTTACCAACTCCTGAGTCTCAAAATGTCAGTTTTAGCCAGTGTCCTTCCAAGTACATTGGAGTATTTTGGACTTAATGAGTGACATGTCATGTTATCTTGATGAGTGGCTGTTCTAGGTCTGTTAACTCAGTGCACAGAGATGTAGTTTCTTTTACAGTGGTGTTCTTCCATGTGAGATTACAGTTTACACGTTTATAATCTTAGAACTGGGAACTTGCTGTAAATAGGCAGGTTTGTTTAATCACCTTAACTGGCATTTAATCAGTGTTACTGACAATTCAGTATGCTAGTAAATTTGTATATGAACTGATTTAAGGCTCATATGTCTCCTGCTATCTGAACTAATATCTGAAAATAAAGAATTATATAGGGGACTCTTCGAGCATAAGCTGTAAAGGCTTTTTTGTTTCTCTTTAACAGATAGTGCTGATTCACAGACAGAAACATGTACAACATACAGCAAGGTAAGTCTGTGCACAACTGAGTGCTTTTCTTTTTTTCCTAAACCATGTAAAATATCAATGCCAAATTTACAGTACAATTTTAAGAAATTATAGCAGTGGCACCATGTTATTTTGAAATTGAATAGTTGAAGGCCAGGAGTTAGTGTATGTTTTGTGGTTTAAATATTTTTGTGTGTTAGGGATTGAAGACATTTGTAATAGCATGCTTTAAGTAAAGTAAATTATTGCATTATGGCATGGCTTGCATTTTAACATAGCTGCAGGTAGAAATAGTAAAGTAAGTGGTACAGGAAAGTGACAGCAGTGGTGTCTGAATGTTAGCTGGAAGACATGTTTCTGAACAAAATTTTCAGAGCTATTCTACTAAGCATAGCTCTTGAAGACATGTAGTATTTAACAAGACAGTCCAATGCCCTTCCATCTTCTTCTGAAGAGTGCCAGTAATGGGATGTTCCTCAGGGAGCAGTGACAAAAATGTCACTGTCAGTGTGACGCCTCCTGATGACAGCAGACTCCTTGAAGACTGTTCAGCCTCACCACCTAAATGAAATTCCCAGCTGTGCAGTTGCTGCTGCATATTTGAGAACTACATTAAGTTGAAAAGGTTCTCAGAAACTGTGTTCAGCAGTGTCTCTGCAGTTAATGTTCAGCCAAGGTCAGTGTTGCTGTCTTGGCTCCTGGGGTGCCAAATGAAGGCTTTCCTTGGTGAATTTTGGGTCCCATACTGGGAAGAAAAATTGGAAGCTGCCATTCTGTGCTTTTTGATTTGATTACTTATACCCTTCAGTGCTTTGACTTATTTCAGTCTTATGTGTGAAACTGCAGCTTCTTAGAGTCTGGTTACAGTGAGGGAAGCTGTTGGGCATTCCCAATTAAGTAGTTCAGCTTTCTTCTTCTTCAATCTTGTTGGTTAAATCAAGGAAAGACTTTTTGGAGAGGTAGCAATGGTGTTATTTTTTATTTCTATAAAGGTATGTAAGGATATTTTGTTCATTTCCCACAGCTGCTTTGTTCTCTGAGGTGCCCCAGAAATGCTACAAGACTTTCCAGCTACATTTTACCCAGAAGATCCATAGAAGTTTTTATAATAAGAATTCTAATTCCAGACTATTTTTAGACAAAAATGAGAAATACCCTAAGAATTTCCTAGCCCTAGTAATGGCTAGTTCCATTACTGAGTATGGCTCCAGTCACAAAATAGTCCTCTAAATACAACCTTGAGGTTATTTGGCAACTGTGTCACAAACAATGTACATGACACTCTTCCTAGATAAAGAGTTTTCCTTTGCCTCATTTTAACGCAAAGTTGTCGATGTCTTCACAGTGGGACAGTATTCAGGATCTACTGGGGCACCCTGTAGAGAAGCCAGTGGTACTTCACAGGTAAAAATCTCTCTTCTTTATTTTGCTTGGCAGGGGTTGAGCTGATAACAGAGGATGAGAAAGAGTGTTTATTGCACTAGTTACTTTTGCACTACTTTGCTGGGCTTTTCTTGCACTACCTTGCAGACTTTTTTGGCTGTTAACAAGACTAGATCACTGCTCTCAGAGGGAATAAACTGACATGCTGAATGAAAGCATTTCCAGAATTCCTTTGAACTGCTAAATCCAGAGAAGAGCTAAGCAGCACATAAGAAAGTCAGTCTCATTATGAGTAATAAATAGTGCAGAGTTTTTTTTACTTTTTCCTATACGTTTCAACCATATGACATTATACAGCACAGTATATGGTAATATATATGGTAACAGTTTGTCTGAAGAAACTTTGCTTTTATGAACAACGTACGTAATTGTACAGTTATTTTAGGCTGACTGAAGGTAGAATGGCCCTTAAATTTGCTCTGTTTTTGTGGGAATTGAGCTGGATATTGGGTTAAATGGGCATTATCTGTTTGCAGAATTATCATTTTATGATGTGAAACCATGATTTTTATCTTGGGATAAGTGTAAGCGATGGGTACTGTAAAAATACTGCGGTAGTTTCAGATAAACCAAATAATGTATTTTCATCAGACTTTCACATGATTTTGACCTTTTTTCTTTTTTTTACCCCTTAATTATTGTGCCCTTTGTTCCCTTCTACTCCTGTTTTATGCCAGTGAGATGATTAGAGCAGAAGCCATGTGAAGGAAGTAAAGCTGAGGTGAAATAGTGATGACATAGAGCCCTTCTATTTTTTCCATCTGTGTTGTAGAGAGTAGTTCAACCAGAGAGCGCTTTACTGAGCACATCTCAAATGGCTCAGACATGCAATTTGAAAAACTGACCAGTGTACAAGAAAGGACAAAAGGTAAATGTTTTCTAGAGGTTTTTTTGGCTGTAGTCTAAAACTCATTGCAGTCAACAGACGTTTGCCATTGTCAATGTGCAATCCAAAAACATCAAAAATGACTGAAAGACAAGCGATATATATACCTTGAAAAATACTGAAAATACTGTTTAATAAAACTTGCTTTTTCTATTTCAGCATTTTACAGAGTAATCTTTTTAACATGTTCAAAACAGTTGACTAATAGACAGTATATAGTAAATATAAATAACAGACTACATATAGTAAATGCATATGGTAGAGGCCGATACACAAAGGAAAGGATCTTGCACAAAAATAATGTGTAATAAGTTACATGGTGCTTCTCTCTTCCTGTGTATCTGCTTATTTTTAGGGTTCTTCCTGTTCAAGTTTAAGTGCAAGAGAGTTTTCCTGTAGAGGTCACTAGTTGCTTTTTGGTTACTTTCTCCCTGAGTATTAGTAATGGCTCTGTGACATCAAGCACAGCTGTCTTCTGGCTCACTTGGAGTCTAGCAGTGGTATAATGTAGATCTACTTCCTTTTGATGAAAGCCATGGTAAAGATGCTCTAATTTACCTTACACTACTGAGTAGTTGCTCTTCCCTAAGAGGTTCCTGATCCTAACACATCCATTTTTAAATTCCTTTTTCCCCCTCTTTTCTATTCAGGTCATCATCTCCGAACAACACTAACCCATTTGGGTCAACGTTTTGCTTTGGACTGCAGAGAATGATCTTTGAGGTTAGGAAAAAAAACTTTTCTCTTTATCTGAGCATGGGAAGTTGAGGAGTTTGCTGTTGTTGTGACTTCTTACTCCCCATTGTGATAAAAGGCAGTGCTTGGGAGTGGCTGTGTTTTTAGTGCCTGTTGACAGGAAGAGGTGACTTTCCAGCCTCTTCTCTGAGGTTGCACATGTGCATGTTAAAGCTGGAACTTCAAGTTTGTCACTGGAACTTTTGCTAGCAGGAGATAGATGTACATGGCTCTGAGTAGTGGTGGGGCATGCTGGTGTTTAGATGTGTCATAGAAATCTAGAGTCCGTTTTTAGGAAATAGCCAAGAGCTTTTTTTTGTTGTTGGAGTTTCTTTTCTCAGTCAGATCAGTTCCATATTCACCATTTTCATACATCTGATTTCTGTTTAGTGTAGCAGTTCTTTTAACTTCCCTTTTTCCTGCTGTCCTCTTGCAGGTGATGCAGAATAATCACATAGCTTCTGTTACCCTGTATGGCCCAACGCGGCCCAGCAGCCAGTTGAGAACGTCGGACCTTCCCCAGTGAGCATCCCCTGCAAAGTCAGCTAATCTCAATGCTACAAAATTAGTACAGCGTGCCTTGATTTGCTGCCACTTATAATATGGAAAGCACGTTATGATTTTTTTTTTTAAATAAGCCTTTCCACCCAGGAGCGGTGTGGAGAGGAAATTCTCTCAACCCTTCATCATGGGGCATGGAACTGTTGATGGAGGAAAGCAGCTTAGGTGCCTGTGCCGTCATTTATTCCTCTCCGTTGCCCTCATCCTATGCAGCACAGACCTGAAGAGACTGTCCCTCCTTCTCAGCTGGCAGAAGGGGGAAATGGAAGAGGGGCACATAATGACTGCAAGAGTTAGAAGCACAAACTTTCTGAGCCTTGGAGCATCTGGAAGCAGGTATTGATTTTAGTCTGTTTGTGTTACTGTATTGATGTGGTGGTCACATTTTAAGAAAAACGTGTGTGTATATATATATAGATATAAACACATCGGTATTTCTGTGGCTTAGGACATTGTACCAAGTGTGACAAGGATGTATATATGTCCATGATTTCAGGCACCACATCTTTGTGTAACTTTAAACCAAGCAAGTAGCATGTGCATAATACTTGGTTGTAACATTTGCACTACATACACTTTAATTACTTGATAAACGTTTATCTTCACTGAGGAGCATCTGTGTACTGGGTGTGAGTGGGGTGTGGTGGTTATTTAATGTACACTGCGCATAAAGCTTATTTATACAGTGGATCAAATTTATCCACCGTCCTGCACTAATATGTACTTGATATGCTGATACAATTTTTTTTCTGTCATGGCTGGTTTACTAATTTTTTTTCATATGCAATTTCAAAAAAGAAATTAATTCTGGAAGAGGTTATTTCTATGATTGAATTATGTTTTAGTGAAAAAGATTTGATACAATTTTTCATACTAGTGAAAAATTTAACAAAGAAATAATGTTGCCTCATTTGCCTCTGTTGCAAAATCCTTTATTCCTACTCTATTTCCATAGAGAAAGAAAAGCTGTATATAATTGTGTATCAGAACGAAATTCCCAAGTTCTGCCATCACCAAGAAAACCTTTTCTGCAACTTTTGATGTATGATTTTAATTTATGCCAAAGGTTTAGCCAAAGACATCCTTCTTGTAGTTTCACCATTTCTGTACATATATGCTAACTGCACACCCCACCCCAGCAGACAGGATAGAGGCTTCTTTCTAGTTGGGAGATGCTGCTCGCGACATTTTATCCCAGGAGGATACTTTAGGTTTCTAGTTCTCTTACCAGTCTTATTTGGGAGAAATAGGTGGTCTGTCTTTGAAACAATGAACCCTTTTTAAAAATGGACAAGAGAAATGTATAATTTTATCCCATTTTTAATATTTTGGTGTCGCAACTTGTGATACATAGATGACAATTTTGTGAGTTTTACTATGTGTGTACAGATTTTGTAAATATGACATTTTTGTAATTTTAACTCCATGTACAGCGTAATCCTGTATAGTTTATCAATGAATGAGAGATAGGAAATCGAATGTTAACTGAAGTTTTGGATCCTGGACCAGTAGCAGGGATAAATGTGTGTGTGTGTGAGACGTTCTTTGCCATTTAGTCTTCCTGTATACTGTGATACTCTAAACTGTTTTGCTAAAACAAACAAAAAAGCCCCGTGGAGAATCTAATGGATAAGGAAAAAGTTACTGTTTACCTTTATCCCTAGGTGTCACTCCTGTTGAATCCCTGTTCAATCTGTGCTGTCTCCTGTGATCGTTGCTTGCTAAGAAAATTCTATGCCTCAACCTTCCTTTTTGTTTCCTCTCTAATTTTAATTTCATTTTACATAGCCCTTCTGTAAATTAAATGGAATAATAATGAGCATGTACACTGAAAGAAAAATAAAAAGAGACTCTCAGTTACTGTTTTTGTGTTAAATACAGTTACTGGGTGTTTTTGTAATAAAATCATGGATGTTCTGGCTTTTTTTTGGTTATCAAACAGTTCTTTTTATTTTACTGTCTTTCAGACATTATTTTGAAGTACCTGACTAGTGTTCCTCCTTTATAGCCAATTCAGTATGTTCTCCAAAGAAACAGTAACTGCCAACTTGCAGCTTGTTTCCTGGTAGATACATTAAAGCATTTTATAAATTTTTGCCCTGAAGTGAAGAAGGGAAGTCTTTAAACATTGGTTGATAGCACGGTGGGTTCTGCCTTGTGTTCAGAAATGTGATTGTTATGCTCATGTCAGCCCTTGGGTATCGTGAAAATCGATGGAGTTTCAGAGTGTGAATGTTGCCCAGTAGAACAGAGGAAATGCCTGCAGTGAAAGCAGCAAATGTGAGTTCTCGTACTGCGTTCTTGTGCCCCAAGGTACTTCAGGAAAGCACTGGGAGTGCGCTTACCCTGAAGTAGCTCGGAGGTTAATGCAGGGCATAAGGAGTGGGACTCCTGTTCCCATTCACGTTTCTCCTGCACTCGCTGTGTAATGCAGGGTCGAGCACTTGGCCCTCCCTCCTCTAACATCCCTCGGTGCTGGAATATGAAATGACCTTGCTTAGCGCTTGACTCAGTGTGGTCTTGCAGAATTTTATGATCTCTGAATTGAGATGGTGTGCATGCTTATTCTTGTTACTAAAATATGACAGCAATCCTGATGCTAACTTCAATTAATTTTAATTAATCCTTTTCTAATAAAGGCTCCAGATAAGCTGCAAGAGGAGATAAATCCTTGATGGGATGATTTGACTAATGGCTGTGCAGATGTTGCCAATACCCTCTCCAGCATATTCAGTTGAAATTCTTCAGAAGAGTGAGGTCAGGCCTGCTGCTGTAGCATGTACCCTGAGACTTAGGACAGGAGCAACAGCTAACCAAAGGTGTTTAACAACTACAGCGACTTCCATCTGCACTTGTAATGCCCTGGTGAGTCCAAGCAATTAAAACAGTGTAGGTAATTAATAGTGCTCTCTTAACAACCCAGATACTTCTCTAGGTCACTCCCTTCATATTGAAAAATTCTCTACACAGACAAAAAAATGAAAGGCATCTTTCCATCTTGGCGGCTGCTGCTGCTGGGCTGGGGAGGTTGGAGCAGCTCTTATGTATTTCCTCGCCCTTCCTTTGTGATTGCAGCTGTTCACAGCTCACTTCTCTGAGATGCTTGCTCCTATTTGGATTAAACCAAGCCAAGCTGTTCCTATGCTGATGCGTTGGGGAAGCTGGTGTGGAGCATTTAAGGACTTGCTGGCATGAAAAGTTTAGGAATGGGTGGAGGGGACTGATGGCAGTTTTGAGTCACCAGAAAGAAGAGAGCAAGGAATAGAGTAGCTCTGGGGGGAGAAGGTGTGGATGGCAGTGTAGCAGGAAGGAGGGGCTGGGACAAGGCAGTTCATTTGAACCAAAAGGTGTTCTGTGCACAGGGCTACTCAGGGTATAGTATGTGCCAGCTCCAGCTCTGCGGAGGGGCATCATCCTCCCCTCCCAAAGGAAACGAGACGTTGGGGCTGCATCAGATCCCATCTCAGAGGTGCCCTTGTTCCTTGTTAGAATTATCTGTGCTTTGATTTAGATCCTGCATGTTGGCAACGTGTGTTGGTCCATCACTTTTATTTCATATGATTAACCTGTTTGATATAAAGTTAAGTACAACTGCATTTTTAATAAAACATGTAATGCATATGTTCCCATTTTGATGTGTGCCTTTTTCCTTTGTAAAGAAATCAAGAGTTTGTGTGTGTATATGTCTGCTTAACTTGAATATTGCAGTATTTTCCACAGGATTTCATTTTTTTGACCCTAATAAAACTGCCCTTCTTTTTGGAGGTGAAGCTGACATTTCTTCTCGTGTTCTTGAGGCCTTCAAGCAGTCCCTGGGCTCCTGTGAAGACTACAGGCAGTGCTGCGTAGATAAGTGCTGCTGTGTAATACTAGAACCCTCTGTTCTTCAAAATGCAGTTCCTGTTGAGAAAACCCAATCTGCTGTTGTCAGGAACTGTCACACTTCTAATTCTGAACAGATTTTTTTGCTGAAATATAGTAATCAGGTCATGTATGAGAACTGATTCATGCACTCATGATCATTCATATTCCAGAGCTCCCATCAAACCTGTTTCAAACAAAATCTTTCCTTCAGCTCAGCATTACAAGAAGATGGTGATTCATCCTTCCTGGGGGCTGGCTGGAGGTTAGGTGCCAGCTGGTGTTTTCCAGAGGGAAATCTAGGGTGTTGCTGCCCACTTCACATGGACTTTCTACCTGTTGTTAGAGCCTGTTAGTCACTTAACTACTCTGCTAAGTTGAACTTCTGTTAGGTTTTGTGTTTGATGGCTCAAAATGCATGTTTGAGAGTAAATCTGCATGTGGGAGTCAGTGTGGCTCTTACTTTGAAAGAAATGCTGTGTCCAAGCCCTCAGTGCTTCCTTGCTTCAGAGTATTTGGGCAAAGACCAAGTCTTTTGATTTGGCACAATTTCACATGGGCTGCCTGTGGTTCATAGATCTTTGAGTTCAGAATAATTTTTGGTGTCATGCTGTAGAAACATTAATCCATGCTAGTTACAATTGTTCCATTTCAACTTTTGGCCAATAAACAACACTTTTTTTTTTTTCTCCTCACTTTGAGTGCACCAATGCAAAGCCTCCTCACTTTTTGTGTCAGACATAACCTGACACACACATGTAGCCAATTAAAAACTTTACAGTGTGTGTCTGGGGAGTTAAAATACAAGTCAGTCCTGGTTGGTTCTTTTCATGTGAAGTGTGGCTCAGGATGTTTCAGAGAGAAGGTAAGGTTGAAGCAAAACAAAGGCAAATGAGTAGGCTCAGGAGTTAGTGAAACAGGGAGCTTTGTTAGAGGCCACTATATAACCAGTTCACAGAGTGAAAACTGCACCACAAAGGGATTTGTTTTTGCTGGAGTGTGTTACTTGAGGGTTCAGGTGCAACTTAAACACCATAGTCTTTACCTATGTGAACTTCTGTTGAAACTAATAAAGTCACTGTTTAAATGTTTTTTCTGCCAAATCTTATATGCAAAGCTTTTGTGGTGTTCGTGGGGATGTCTGTTTTTTCAGCAGGCAAAATCATTCCTTCTCATCATCTGGGAATATCAAGTGCTGGAAAGAGTCGTAAAGGTAAGCTGGAGTTTGCAGAGTAGGTCACTCTCTGTGCTGTAAGATACTGTTATAATACAACTTTTGTTCTGGACTATTTGTAATGACTTAATGTAATCTTTTCTCTTTCATACACTAATGAATTTCCCTTTAAATGTTACTTCTTTAGTTATTTTAAAGGCTGCATATCGCAATTCTGGAAGCTGGCTCTAAGTGCCTTAATGTTTCCCACCTACACAATATATTCCACTGAGTGCTTAAGTTTCATTCCAGTATTATTATCTTTCAGAGAGACATTTAGTTTAAATACCAATCACAAAAAAACCCTGCATGATTATGCAATGTGCAGTCTAATCAACTAAATAATCAAAACAGTCTGATTCACTGTATTCCCTTTTCACCTCTGCTTGTGTCTCAGAAAAACTGCAGCCCTGCAATCCCAAGTTTACCCTGCCCCTCTCTGGTAGCTCTGTTGCATCCACGAGTATAGAGGCTATGGAGTTCATTTCGTCCTTCTACTTCCATGGCTGTAGACACCATTTGTTTTAATGCCACGCCTTGATTCCCACTCGATGCAGTCAGCCCCCGGGGACAAGACTGTCACTTCAGACCTCTGTTATTTTATGGTTTTTCCCTCTTTAGCACAGGGCTTCTCAATAGATGGGCTGGGAAAGGGAGGGAGAGAAGATCCATGAGCTGTGTTTTGGGTGAATTGGAGAGAGCATTGGGCTGGTCAGGAATGATGGGGGTGAGCTGTTCACCACTCTTGGAGGGAGTCTGATGGGTCCTTCTTTAGGGTTTAGTTTCCCCTGTTATTTCTCAGTGTAGTTTTCTTACTGACCATAAGCCTGGAAAGTGATGAAAAGCTGTATTTGAAAGTTCTGCTGGTTTTTAAAACCAATGGAGTTAGTAGCATTGTTAGGGAAATGTGGTGGAAACTTTCTGGGCTGCTGAGACCTTGTAACTCCAGCTGGAAGAGGTACAACTCGGATCAGCAGTTCTTCAAACTGGGCTTTGGGCTGGACTTTTTTTCTCTCTGATCTGATGGTCTTTCAGCACTCTCTGGGGAATGTTCTCAGTGCTGATATTTAGTGAGGATTCTCTGAGCTGTTTGACTATTTTGTACTGTTTGAGTTTGCAGTTGGGGTTTGCTTCCGAGAACCTGCTGTAGAAAGATGAATAATTAAACTGCAGGCAGGAAGAACAAAATTTTAACACTCCGTTGCGTAAGCCATCTTTGGCTTTCTTTTTGATGATGTCTGAGTCTGCAGAACTTGACCAAATGACAGATCTTGGCATTCACTACCAGTTTTATGTGTCCAGAGATGCACTCAGAGGTGTTGAATGTGAGGTTTGAGCCAGCTCTGCTCATTATAGTGACCAAATCTGGCTACGTATGTACAGTAGAAATAAAACTTGACTGTGTGTGGATCCTGGGATTCAATAAAACCTGCTGTACTGTATTAACTTCAGAAGTTTATGCCTGTCCTAAGAAAGTCTGCTTGCTTTTCTTGCTACTGGTGAAAGCCACTTACGATGTTTTTGTTTTCTCACTGTGGGTTAGTCATGAAAAAAATTGCCAAGCAAGGCTTTTTAGCAGACATGACTGGTGTATTGAATTAGCTGGTTAATGAAAGCTACTCAGAAGGTCATTCTGAAATGGATGGTTTTGTTTTTCTGAGGTGCATCAGAAAGGTCAGTAGAGGGTCTGTCCTGCCAGCTCTCATGTACACCTAAGGGTTTAGGATTTTTCTGAAAAGGCCCTCATCTTTTAGGAAACATTCTCCAGTTTGGGTGAAATCAAAGACTTGTTGCCTGCTGTAGCAGTAAGTAGAATTCAATAACCCGTAGGGGCTGCGGCACTGCTCTCCAGCATTTTCCCAGAGCATTATGCTCATGTATGGTGTCTCTGAGCTTCCTGCTCAACTGCAGAAACAAATGGAAACTTAAAGCCAGATCAAATAGGCCATGCAGCAGAGGCTGGAGAAGAAAAGCAGATGTATCTTTCATTAACAGACTATTTAGTATTCACTGGATAAAATAAATTAACTATTCCATAGACAAACACAATGGAGTAAACAGTTTGCTCTAGTTCTGTTTCTGCCAGCTGCCAGGGTATGTGCTGGCACAGACTGTGTCAACACAGATGTTGAACAGCAACTTTGATCTGGGACAAAATGCACTCATTAATGCTGTGTTGTGGGTAGATTGCAGATCTAAAGACATTATAGAGGGAGGAGCCAATCTGTGCATCTCCAAGCTTAAAAGGAAGACTTTAATAACAACTGCTGAACCTGACTAGCTGCCTTGTAGAAAGTTGTAAGGTAAGCCTTGTTTATTCTTCTGTCATTGCTATTAAATTAAGTCCAGCATAAGGAAAGACCAGGTTATCCAAAATAATGAATAATGTATTTTTCATGTTAATGTCTTCCTGAAAAATCCCTGTGGTGTTAGTCTTACAACGTGTGTGCAGGTGTTCTTGACAGACTCACTCCAACATTTAGAGGCATGTCTGCATGCTGTCTTTTAATTATGGTATAAATAATTTCCCAAAATGTAAACTAATTACAGTTAATACATTCTTGTACAAGCTCATAAATACACAAGAATCACAGACAGGGGCAGGGTGACTTTCTCCCACCAGCAAGGCTTTGGCTTAGTTCCATACCCTGCAAAGCTCCTTGTGAAGCTCACAAGAGCATTTTGTATTTTAGGATTGCAGTATCCTAAATGTAGAAATCTTTTGATTTTGAAACTTTCCTTGGAAATACGTTATTGTGAGGTTTAAACTCATGCAGATTAACAACATACAAGGCTGTTGCTAATAGTCTAGTAGTAGATACCTCTGTGCTCCATGTCATGCACAGTTGGTACAAGTACAAGCCTGAACTGCTGCTGGGTGGGAGGAAGGTTCTACACAGATATGAAATGCAGCTGTGCTGCAGGCTCTGTTCAAGGGAAAGCAACTTTCTGGACGTTTACAACTGATTGTAATTTCCTTTGGAGCTGTGTTTATGTGCCATCCTGAGGGATGGCACTGGGCTTCTCTGACGGGTAGGAGTTTGATGGAGGGGAAGGGAGTTGCAAAAGAACTAACAAACACAGTGTCAGAGGTGAATTCAGGCTCTTTTTCCCATGAAGCTTTTTAACCCTGATTTAGAGGAATTTACTTTTGCTGTGATGTCCAAGAGAAGGATATTCTTTTAAGGTAGTCTGCACTTGGAAAAAACAAAATGCAAAGTATTGACTATACTTTGAAACTAAGTAATCCAATGTTCCTGTCTGATGCTTAAAATACTTAAGAACTTACTGACTGGACCTTGCGAAGCCCAACAAAGATAGCTGTGTGGTTTTGATTTCTCGCAATAAACTTAGATAGGCTTTTATTCTGAAGCCCTATTGTCTGAAAACTGCTTTTTGCCTTCATGTGACACCCACAGCAGTATGAAAAGTCTTGGCTGCTCTTTGCAGTTGACTGTGTGCCAAAAGAGGTCTATAGAAACCAGCCCAGTCCATTGACAAGTTCTTCTTTGATCTGAGGAAGCTCCCAAATGTGACGCAAGCAGCAGCTCTGTGTGGTTTTACCCTTAAAAGTGAAGGCCAAAGGATCTCTTTAGATGCAAACCTTCTGAGGGTCTGGATCAGATGGTGAGAGCAATCAAATACTGTTGGATGACTTGAGTTTTCACTGATTGTCTCTGCATAGTGCAGAGAGCCTGAGCTCAGGGAAGAGGCAAAAACTGGTCCTCTGAGTCTTGAGTTTGTCAGTGGAGGAGATATTTGAACAGAGAAGTTGCTAGAAGTAACAGAAAATCAAGACTCAAAGGGATCAACTAAAAGTTCTTCTTTCTTTAAAGGCCCTTTGAAAGTGTGTTCCTTCCCAGTTATCTGCTTACCTGTCTTTTGCCCAGCCAGCCACACCGGCCTCAGCACCTAGTTTGATTTCTTGTAATCCACTCACTCTGCAACATATAGGGCACACTTCAATAGCTGTTAGTTGTTCTTTTCTTACATGGCCTACAGAAAACCACGGCAGTGGTTTCATTTGGGCCTACACTGAGGTGAGTTATTTCCTTTACCCTAGTTACTGTTAGGTCACTTTTCAATGAGTCCCAGTCTAGTAGCAAGTTGACAATGATCCCTGTGCTCCCTGGTGTCTGTGCTCTTACCCTATATCTTCTTCCATTTCTCACATTTCAATGCTGAAAAATCTCCAAGGACTGCATTTTCAATGTGCTTTTATGCATTGTTCCACTAAACACTACTATAATCCTAATAAATAATAATAAATTATATATATTGTTATGAATATTTGGATTCATTAATCGAAGGAGGACCTATATGATATGCATGTGCAAATGTGGAATTTGGGCAAATTCCTGCAATTGTTTGTTGTCTTCTGTTACCATTGTAAATAAGACGTGCTAAAATACTTGTAAAATTGGCTTGTTTGGCTGTATCAGTTCCAGGTTCCCTTTCTCAGCTAGTTTGCTGTGTGTTTGTGCTGCAGTCTGCCTGCATTATCTGAGGGCTGATGCTTGTGTTGTTGTTGGAGCTTTCTTTTTCCATTGGAAAGGCTTCTTCACTTGCTTCTTCTGAGTACAGGAAAGACGTGGGCTGTGGAGCAGGTTCCACATTAGCCAGATCTCAGCAACTTTCAGACTGTGAACTACCATGAGATCTTTGTAAAAACAGGGATCGAATGTCTGTAGGTGTGGGGCAGCAGAAGGCTTGACAATGCCAAAGGTCTTGAATCCTTCATGCAAAATGGGCTTGAGGTTGATTCTCTGTAAGCACATGCCTAAAAAGACATCATCAATGGGGAAGAGCTCCACCTCTCTGCAAGCCCTAGACAGCTTCCTCATGGTGCGGCTGGACAGCAAAAACCCTCCTCCTCCGGCATAGGCTGGATAGATGCTGAGCCCATACATGGTCTCTGGGATGTAGTATTTGCTCTTTCGGACACGGATAGGACGGGCATTGTAGATGATGTCCCCAACGAAAAGGTCCTCGGTGGGGTCATGTCTCTTGAGGAAATCAACAATGTTCTCAACGTTGACAAAAACATCAGCGTCACCTTTAAAAATAAATTTGACATTGTGGCAGAATTCAGCAGCCCAGCTCAGGAAGTGGATCTCCTTCAGGGTCAGGTTGAAGAAAGTGTCCATGAAGTCCCAGAGTAAAATGTCCCGGTATGTCTGACTCTCCTGCTGGATCAGGGTCTCCCATGTTGCCAGCACTGTCCTATTCTTTGGTGTTCCCAGGAGGAACACTCGCTGGATCTGCTCCCCATTCACCAAACCCTCCCTGCCCCAAGTTTTCCGGACAATCTCACGCCTGTCGAAGTCTTCAACTACCGATTTGATAGCGATGAGCAGAAAGGGACCTCCAGGTATTTTCCGGCATTTCCTGGGCTGATTAATGAGGAGATTGAAGTTCCTGTTATCCTTGTTTAGGAGATAATGCTTGAAGTTGAAGGCAGAATCAGTCAGTGGGGGTGGAGTTGTAGTTTGGACCCTGTTGTTGGCCACTTCTGCCCGTCTAATGACAGGGATAGGTTCAGGTCTAGGTACTGTTGTCTCTGCTGGCATCAGTCTTCGAGGTGCTCTAGGATCTGAGAATATTTTTGGTGCTACTGGAGGCCTCTTCTGTGTTGGCTCCTTGTTTCCTGCTGGGACTAAATGTTGTAGCTGGGAGTAGAGCACAGAGCAAAGCGCCACCAGCAGGAAGAGGGTACAGATCACATCCCCTTTGAGGCGAACTCTCATTGTCTCTGTGGTGTTCCTGGAAGTGCTAAAAGCTGTGATTGAGCTGCCTGGCACCAATGTCCATCTGTAAACAAACAGAGTGTGTCAGCAGTGAGGATTTGGCAGGTCTGAGGCATGCAGGAAAGACTAACTGCAAGATCATTTTAAAAAACAGCAGCAAAGTGCGTTTTACTGAGACAAGCACTGAGACACCTTGAGGAACTTGCCAAACAGCACATGGGGTTGCAAACCTAACACTGAGCCCAGCACTGTAGCTCTGTGACTTGGTTAGTTCAGTCATCATTCATCCTGAAAACCACTCTCTAAGCACAACCCAAAATCAGTCCTTCCTCCTGCATCCCTTGCTACTGAATACATTTTGCCATTTCAGAGATTTCACTGCTTTGGGAAAAGCAGGGTGGAGAATGAACGATGCCATTCTTCCCTAAGTAATTACTTTTTTTTCCCTAGCTTGATGACTGTTACTTGCTGCTTTTACCCTTTTTGTCTTGACAGGAAGGCACAGAGCTGAGGGGCAGACTCTTCTGTGGCAGTTGTTGCTGGCCTTTCCCTGCATACAGAGTCAGCTCTTGTTAAACCAACTGTGACTTATATTCAAAGTGAATAAGTTAGGCGCACTCTTGAATGCACACAGGGCCTTTTTCCTGCCAGTACTCTTTATAAAATATTAAACCATTATAATTAACTTCCATTAATAAGGTTAGAAGAGGCCACCGGTGTTTTTCCTCTGCCAAATCACCCTAAGCAAGAGGTGGGGAAATAAATCCCAATATGAAGGAGCAAGACAGAGCCTGGTGTTAGGAACATTTTGCTTACGTGTGATAGATGAAGCTGCATCTTGAAATACAAGATAATTTCTCACTTACGCTTTTCCTGGTGATCTTCTGTCTTATTTGATCAGTTCTTCAACTGCAAACAAAAAACAATAATGAAAGAGTAGTACAAAGACAGCAAGCAGCATGTAATCGTAGTTCAGGGAAACAGCTGGCCAGGTGCGTGCAGCTGCAACAAAGGCAGGTTCTGTCATCACCACCCTCTGTGCAGCCACACTGGTCCCCAGAGCAGCCAACAGCTGAGCTGGACAGAGGGCACCCGACAGTTTTGCTCCAGGAGAAGGTGGGTGACAATCCTAATCCCTACAGTCATTAACAAGGAGTGTGTTTCTGTGAGTTTAGCTTCACCCAAAACTTTTCCCACAAGTGCACATAAGTATTTGTACATCCACTGATAATGTATTATGCTCCTGTGTGATTTGTGGCTCTATCTCACCTATACTGTACTAGTAGAAGTTTCCTGTGAAGGTGTTAGAGTTGTGTGTCTGTCTTGAATTATGTCTGGGATCATATAAAAAAACTTGATTAAAAAAGGTGGAGAGACACTTTCGACAAGGGCATGTAGTGACGGGACCAAGGGGAAAGGGATTTAAACTGAAAGAGGGTAGGGTAGATGAGATACATGGGAGGAATTCTTCCCTGTGAGGGTGGTGAGGCCCTGGCACAGGTTGCCCAGAGAAGCTGCGGATGCCCCATCCCTGGAAGTGTTTGAGGGCAGGTTGCATATGGCTTTGAGCAACCAGGTTTAGTGGAAGGCGTCCCTACTTATGACAGGGGGACGAGAGGGTCTTTAAGGACCTTCCAACCCAAACTGTTCTGTGATTCTTGATTAAAAGTTGCCTGGTTGTACAGCAGTCTGCCTTTGCCTAAGGAACTTTCCTTACTAAAGACTGAAAAAGGTTGAAGGAGCCAGTGCTTGTGTCTTCCTGTGCAGTTTATTCCTGCAGTTAATGGTTATCAGCATTGTTAGGCTGTGGAGCATACTGATGGATGCTCAGCTTCAGTCCAACCCTGTGTCCATATTACATCTCACTAGACAATGAAGTGCTTGGTAAGAATTTGGTGGTATCTGTTTTCAGCAAATCTTTTTTTACTGTCCTGGATTGTATCACCTGCTAATTGTTCATTAATCATCAATTTTGTATTAGCCATAGCATTATCTTTCCAAGATCAGAATTAGCTTGACAAGTCTGTAATTATGAACTAATAAATATTGGCACCAGGGATATCTAGGCAATATATCAAGACTTATGAGGAAGCAGTATTATTACACAGGTTGATTTCTTGGCCAGCCCTTTTAAAATTCTTAGATGCTCATTAATCAAACCTCATAATTTTAATACTGTGCTTTTTCTTTACTGATTAACTCCATCTCCAAGTTACTGTTGAAGTAGAGAGTATTTCATCATCATATGGTAATGCCTTTTTCCCAAGTGTAGCTCCAAAATGTTTACTGACCTGATCTGCTTTGTCTCCATTATTTCTGAAACCTTTATTTTGGCAAACAGCATATCCAGGCCTTGGTGTAAGGCTCTTTGCATTCCTGGTGGATTTAAAATCACTTCCTCCTTGTCCTGATGACAATGTTTTTTTCCTCAGGCCTTGTTTCTTGTCTTTTTCTGGCCTCTATTAGAGATCACTGGGGTTTTCTTCATTTGTTGACTCTTTTTACTGTACCTTTCACTCCTCTCTTAGCCTGGGCAGATGTTTTAACTGGCATAGCTTTGATACTAATAGCAGGATTGTAGAATTTTCTCAGATCTGTAAATTGTTGTTAAAATATTTAAAATGTTCAAGATCTGTTTTCTGTTTATGTTCTTTCTGCCACATGACTTGGCTTGTAAATATTTTCAGCCTTATGAAACAGTCCCTCCTAACACGTATAGGACATTAGTTTGCATTTCATGTCTGTCGCGTGCAAATTACCCTTGGTAAGTCCTGATTGCAGTGCTCTGCAGCAACCCGACATGTTTCAGTATTGTGCTAAATCTTCCTTTTTAAGATGTGGTTCCCAGCAGGCTTTCCCTCACGTTGCCTTCAGTGATTTTCCAGAAGCTCCAGAAACACTAAAGGATGGTTGCATTATACCCAGGACTTGCCACTGAAAGAGTCTGTCCCTCTTCTGCCCATCACGAGCACAAGTTCTTGCTGGGTGCTATTGAGATGCCTAAAATAGGGACTCTGTCTCAAAAAGTTCAAAAGAACTAAAATCAAGGTGGTTTTGCTCCTTCTGTTGTGCTGGAATAAGCTTTATTGAGGTGCTATGCAGCTCTGTGCATGTGGTTTCTGAAGAGAGTAGGAACTGCTTGTCCCCAGTGGGATAGATCCTGATTGCACTGGGATGTTTGTGTCTCCACTGGAGCCCCTTGTGAAGTCCCATCTCCTTTTTCACAACAATAGCAAATTTCTTTTTTCTTTTCTATGCAAAATTTTGATCTTATTTCAGCTGCCAGACTCCAGATGGTAATTAAGGAGCTGGATGAAAGTCCTGGCTCTTTCCTGTGTTTAATTTTATCGTCAAGGGTTTGGAATAAAACGCATGTGTCATGAAACTCGTAATTTCCATGGCTTACAGATTTATCCTTCCAGCATCTCAGAATCTGGCAATAAATGCCCTTGGAAAAGCCAAAAAAAACCGTGAGTTGTTGCAAGCCTGGGCTGATAGCCCAGATTTTCTCCTGTGTTTTCATTTATTGAAAGTAAAGGGTCTGAAATAGTGATTTCCATGCTGAAATAAAACAGTTCAGTGCTGAATACAGACATCTAATTTTCAAAAGAAGTTGCCAGCCCTTGAAGTTATTCCTTCAACTAATTATATGGATTTTCCATTATTACACAGGTGTAAGCTCTATCCGTGGATGTCAGTGTGGGAAAAGCTGTCCTATTCTTGAATACAGAGGGACTGATGATTCTGGCAGATGCTCTGGTATGTCCTGAAGCCAAAAAGATTATTCATCTATCTTGACACCACGGGAAAAAAATTACAGGGCTATCAAAGTAAGCAGGAAATATTTTATGCCAAACAAAAGAGATGTGAGCACAGCACAGCATTTCTCAGCACAGCATATCCCTGAGTATCCACATCTGAGGCAGATGCTCCTCTGCTTCATTGTGGGGAATCTCCATCCAGCTTGTGAAAGGGAGCTGGGCTTATAAACTGCTGCATCACTTGCTGCCTCGGGGAATGTGGGCTTAGCTGCCAGCACTGCCTGCTGTGTCCTCTGAGCTTGGAAAAACAGGCAGTTGTCCCTCTTTGTGGCTGCCTGGGGATGTATGTGGAGGGGTATTGAGTCTGGCTTGAGTGGGTCTGAGTGGGATGGTGCAGTTTGTGCCTCCAGGACAGCGGGGTCCTGGGGAGGGGTGGGGGTGTTGCATGCTGGGCTGCGAGCACCAGTGACATTAGAGGGCTGACAGGTCCTGTGTCCATGAGGTGGCAAGATTGGGAGCCCATAAATAAGGAATGTGCTGTAAGAACCAAGTGGGTCACAGCCTGTATGGCCGAAGAGGCAACAAAAGGCTGCAAGTGGCCAGAGCTGGGCATGGCAGCCTGATGACATCCAGGCAGGGAATGTGACCTGTGCTATTGCACACTCACTCAAAAGGCCCAGTCCTCTGCCTGGTTATTTGAGAGGAGGATTCTGAAATATGGCCAAGAACAGCTGCAATAAAAGCAGTTAAATGATGATTAAAAAAATAAAAAATTGCTAGTCCTTCTTTCCCAGTTGAATGACGTGAAGCCTTGAGCTCATCCTGGAAATCTCCTTCCCTTGCAGCAGTCGTTACATCTTCATCACTTCACACTTCAATTCAGGGCCAAGGTGGGAAACAGTCTCTGGATCCTGTTCCTGAATTCAGTCAAGAAGCCTTGGTGATTCTGGCATGCTGCTTTGTGCCTTGAAGAGCAGTTATTCAACCCACCCAGCCTCGGGAAAAGCAGCTGCAATAGTGAGGTGAGCTCAAACTGTGGTACACCAAGCAAGGGGGTACAAAATTGGCTCCACGCTCATCCCAGCCTGGCTGATGGGCACATCTGTCCCCACCATGTGTGCATGGCTGTGGAGCATCCCTGGATCAACTTGCTGCCCTGCTGCGTGTGAAGTGTTTCTGGCTCCCTCCTGACTCCTGATGCTGGAGCTGCCACTGGTAGGTTTGGGTTGGGCAGAAGAGGGGCCACATACCCTGTGTGGCCATGCAATATGTGAGGCTGTGGTTGCTGTTGGAGGTGTCTTATCTATTTCTCTGTAAAATGAGCTGAAGAAAGTGTGTGGGATCCAGCATCAATGGGTCTGAGATTTTTTTGTAAACATTGGGGAAACTTATAAAATTTTGGGTGGTGAGGATGCTTTGAGGCAATGCTTCAGGTTTGGGATATTTGTTTCCATTTCATGTTGGTTGAATGTGTTTAATGAGAACGAAGCCATGTTGTAACACCCAGGGCTGGATACTGAGACCTGCCTGGGCTCTGGCCTGAAAGGGGAGAGGTCTGTGCATGTGTCCCTTTCCTGCCTCTTTTCCAGCAGTTTTTTCCAACCTGATTCCTTCAGCAAGAGCAAAGCAAACTCCCAGGATCCTCCTCACCTTGTGCTGCTGTGCCTCTGCCTTGGGAGGAGTCCTGACAGTGTTCAAGAAACAATAATGACATATCCTATGCCCATCCTGCAGCTGGAGCTGTGTAAAATAGGTATGTTCAGATCTCTTTTGGAGTTACAGGATTACAAAGTGACACTGAATGATTTGATCTTCACTAGAAGACATAGCAGGCTGAAATAGAGATGCCCTTTGACATGCTGGTTAGTGCAAAGCGCTAGAAAAATGAAGTAACCAAAACAATTGCTGTGCTGCCTGACCAGAAAAAAAAGCTCATCTCATTCAGCTGCTTAGAAGTTCTGAAGTCTGTAAAGAGAGAGCAGGCTGTAGAATTTAATTGAATGTCTTGAGAGCTATCCCACCTTTTGGGATCATGAACCAGAGCCAAATGAACACAGTGCAGAGGGGCAGAGGCTCAGTGCTCTGGTGGTGCTTCTCAGACGCTGCTGACCAGCGCCACAGTCACAGCAGCCTGGCACCACTGCTGCTGGTACTTGCTGTTGCAGCACCTGGAGGCAAAAGCTCTGTTGGGTCAAACACTGAGGAAGCAGGTAACAAAAATGCAGGCCCTGCTCCAAAGACAATTTCCATCTTCCCTGTCAGAGCTGCTTTTCAGGCGCTTTTTCTTTTCAGGCCAGAGCAAACGAATGGATGAAATACATGCTGTTACAGGACAGGGAGCCTTATTTATCTGCTTGCCCCAGTCTTTAAATATGCAGTTTGTTCAGCTTCCCAGATGGCTGGTCCCATTTTATTGCAGTCTCTCCTGTTGGCATTGCCAGCCTTCCCTTCATGGTGCCAGTCACATGTTAGGTAACTGCTTGCAAATGGCTGCTGCAGTCACCTCCTTTTACTTTCCACCTAGCTTTTTTGAAGTGTACAAACTGAAATGCAGAGGAACTGCACAGCTGCCATGCAAAGGCTGGAACTGGATGTTGAGATGTCTGTTTTCACATACAGGGGTCCCAGAAAGGAACTTGCACCATGCCCAGTGGGGAATCGTGTGGTACCGTGGCAGAAGGCAGTTGTGCGTGGGAGCCCCGATGGCCCTGGGCAGAACTGGCTGCCTGCACGACTGTCCCCACAATGTCTGGGAAATGCTGGCTGCCACCACTGCTCCTCCCATCACCCTGCTGACCCGGGGTAAGTCATGGCATATATGTGACGCAGTTTGGGGGCTGCAGCTATGCTGTATTTAACCAGTGCACGATGTTTTCCTGGCCCTTTTGAGGCAGGACACGCCATCGTGGCGGTGCCTGTGCAGGATGTGCAGCTGTCCAGCAAACAGGGGACACTGCAGCTCCTCCTAAGCACAGCACCGTGTCTCTAATGAGAGTGCTCAGCTGCCTGCAAGGCAGGAGAAGGTAACGCACGGTCATCTTCTGCAGGCTTAGCAGCCTCAAGAGATACTTGCCTAAGTTCAGATGCAGTCTTGCATGTTGGTAGTCTGATTTTCAGAATTACAGAGAGTTCAGCAGCAAAACTGAAAACTGAGTGCTTTGGGGAGACAGGCCCCTTCTGAGCAGCCAAGCACAGGGTGAGGAACCTGCCCTCTTTCTTCCAAACATTAATTTTTCTTGGCCCCAGGAGGAGCATAAAGTCTTGCATGCTTGTGAAGGGATAAGAAACAGTCCTATCGAAACAATCACCTTCCTTTCCCAGCCCTCCCCAGGCTGTAGTTCTCGCTGCCTCTTCAACTCCCAGACCCTCTTCTGATCTGATAAATAATTTGCCTGACATGCCCCAAGCCCCAGCAATCACAGTGCATTAGTGCAGATGTATTGTTACACCCAGACACAAATGAGACAGGGAGTATGTGCTGATGCGCCCCACTAATTTCAAGATGATACTCAAGGCATAACTTTATCAGTAACTGTCCATTTCACAGGGATTGAATTATTTTCTTTTGATCTTTGTAATGCTAGAGAGCTTGAAAATTCCTATGTTTTACTTAAAGCATACCACAGTGTGACACCGGAAAGATTCATATCCTTTTACTGATGAGGAATGGCTTGTAAATGTAATGTGCCACCACTGGAACATGTTTGTGATTGAGAGGAAACCCTGTCTCAGAGCACTGGAGGCATTGTGTAAAGAAACCCCAAACTTCTGTAAAAAACAACCTAAAAGTTCTTTAGGAAGTAAAGTTTAAAGCAGATGTATCAGGGCTGGAGGCTGTGTGTTCAGAGCCTGTAGCCGACCCTGCTGCGTGTTAACCATCACAGTTCACGTTGATGCACGTAACAACATTGCAAGAGCAACAAGGCAAAAAAAATAAAACTCTGGAGGCAAAGGGAAGCAGTAAGGGCAGTTTCCAGTTCACCCTGCTCGCTGCATAAATCTCCCCAACCCACCCCGATAAAATGTACATAATAGATACTTACATCCCATTTGATAGCGCTGATCCTGTGTCCCCTCGGTAATGTCTCGGCAGCGGGCTGCCAAGTAGGCACATCTGGATATAGTTAGTGTTAGACATTCCTCAGCCTTTCAGTGAAACCGAGGAAATCCTCGCCGAGCAAAGCTCCGCTCGGCGTCCTGCGCTCTGGGCCGTCGTCATGCTGGCAGCCAGCAAAGCTCCCCATGCCCGTCTGCCAGCCGGGCAGGGCTGCGTGTGCCAAGGGGGTCTGTGGCGAGGCGCTGGGCCCCCTCCCTGCACACACTCCTAACTGGAGTGAGTGGAAGGAGCAGCGGCACCAAGGGAAGGAGCTGGGTCCACGTCCAAGAGCCTGACACGTGACTGGGGAGCGCAGATGGCTCCGGCACCGCAGGGCCCCAGCTCCGTCTGCACCCCATAGCACAGGGCGGGGTGGAGGTGTCGAGAGATCGAATGCAGAGCCAGCTTGGGGACTTCCATCAATTCTGCAAAAAGATGCATTTTTTTTCCCCCCACGTAAGTTTTTTCAATAGGAAATATACTGATTTTTATGACTTTCTTCTTTTCATTCTACATTTTGGCTTTTTATATTTTTTTAATCCCCTTGTGAGTATTTACTTTACCTCTGAAAAGAATCAAATTGAAAAATTGAGGTTGGGTTCAGCTCCGAAGTAAAATCCAGCTGGAGGTTGGTTTCTTTTTTTTTCCTAGTAGGGAAATGATGGGAGGAGGTGAGAGCTGAGCAGTACAAAGGCTGAAGACAGATTTGAGGGTCCCTCCCAAAACAATGAAAAAAACCCCAAACCCCATCTTTTTTCTTTTTCTTTTTTTTTTTCTTCATTTAATTTGAAATTGTTCGAAACAAAACATTTTTGTTTGGAACCAAATCTAATTTGCCATTGCTACTGATCTGCCAGCTGCGTGCAGCCATAGCACTTCCAATCTCTGTGGCTGTTTCTTTGTCTCTGCAGTATAAACAATGACCTTAATTCCTCTAACAGAGGCCAAGTGTCTGGAGAGCACCCAGACAGACCACAGCCCCTTTAGAAAGCAAAGTTTTTTGTTTACACTGAACTTATAAAGGCAGGTTTTAATCTACTCCATTGTTTTCACAAACACCCAACTGATTTTTAAACATAATGTAGAAATTTCTTTTTTGTAATCATCTGTGCTTTTTTGATGTATTTTTGATTTCAGCTCAGATGTTTTTCTTTACTCAACACGTCATCAGGAAGAGTGGGTTCCTGATGAGCCACCCTCGGGCCATGCTCAGGTGCTGCAGGCTGGGAAAGCCCTATCCCCGTGACCAGCAGCTGAACCACAGCAGTTCCCTGAACAGCCATAAGTATTACTCAAATTTATGCTCTCCCTGTGCCAGCCCAAGGTACCTCTATCCATTTTCTCCACAGCAGCAGCCATGGGGTATTTTTCATCCCTCCTCTGTAAGGAGGCAGATGATGGTCATAGAGGCAAAGAGCAGGTTAATGCCTGACTTTGCTCAGAGGGACTGGCTGTGTAGGGAAGGGGATTGCTTCCCAAAACCATCAGGGATTCACAGCAGGTATTTCCACCATGATCCCCCGCACAGGTTTTGGGGCCTACTACCCTTCTTGTTTGTTCCCATGGGGTGAGAGTGAAAACAGAGGCTCTCATTGATGTGCAGTGCCTTTATGGCTGCCATGGCTTGGAGAGTCATGCAAGGAGCTTGGGAGGTGGAGGAGCTTCTCCACGGGTGCTTCTACATGGTGGTTGTCTCACCTGTACCTTCTTCCCTGGGCACCAATGCATGACTGGTTTATTCTTCTCACTCCCAGAAAAGGTGCCCTTGGTCTGTCCCGTGGTGTGTCAGTGTGTCTTAGAATACTGGGTCAGTGGTCTGGTTGACCCTCATCAGTAGGTTAGCCCTGTTGGTGTGTCCTTGCAGCTGCTGTAGAGCAGAGCCCTGCTCCCCCTCACTCTATTCCTGCAGGCATCAAGCCGTGCACTTGGGAATATCTGTGGTGGATAAAGAAGGGCTGATCTTGTGATTTTCAAACAGTGTTTGAGAATTAAGCGATTCAGGGTGAAATGCAGCTCTGCTCAAGTTCATGGCAAAAGGAATTTCCCTGGATTCAGCTGGCGGGTCAGCCAGTGGCTTCCTGTGCAAAGCTGCTGGAGATTTTATGTTCAGACTCCTTGGCTCCCCACCTACAGGGCAGGCAGCCTTGTGAGAAAGCTCAGTAATAGTGAGGCACATGAGATTACAGTGATGCTGTGGCCTTGGAGAAGTCTTAACAGGTATCTTAACAGACTGAAAGGAACACAGGGAGCTTTTCCAGGTGCCAGGCATGGTACAAACCTCCCCTTCTGGCCATGTTTGCTAAAATAGGCTTATCAAATCAGTAACTGGAAGCTGAACAAACATGGTGGCTTGGCTTGCTTTCAACTTGAAATTAGAGCCATCACCTTGCAGATGGGGCACCAGCCTTGGGATGTCAGTAGAAACATATGACTTTGGGCAGGACCCTACTGTGCATCCAGACCCTTAATGAGAGCTGGTGATCACCAACATGGCCAGAACTTCAGTGAATCTCATTCTTACTATTGTACTAAGTGTTTAATGAAAGTCTGAGGCATTTTTCATCAAAACTATGTATTTATTTATAAAAAAGAATAGAGAAAAAATATACCAGTGTTTTTTTCTATAAAAGACAATTCTTTGGAGGTTAAATGTCCCAGGCCCAAGTATATGTGGCATTGCAGTCCATAGCTGTAGATGGCTGATCCAGATCTGATGCTGAATGTCATGGGAACTTGGAATTACAAGGTTAGCAAGTGATTTTCCACTGACAACTAAGGGACTTCAACCACATATCTCCTACAGATTTCAGTTAGAGATGTATGGCCAGATCCTTTCAGTGACTTTAAAATTCAATCCAAAGAAGAAAAAATACATAATTTTTGACTCTAGACCTTAAATTGTTTCACTGTTTAAGTCCATCTCCATATAAAAGACATGTGGCTAGACCTTGTCTTGTGCAGAGCTGAGTATCTCACCAATGTCATGCACACACTCCAGTCTGTGGGTTAGACTCAAGAAACCCTCCTGACTCCCATTCTAGTGCCTCCTTAGTCAAAGATGTACAATACCAGAGGTTCACAGCTACACCAGATTTTTCAGTTGGACTAAATAATCAGTTTAAGTGAATTTGAGGCTCCTCTTTGCTGTACATGCTCACTTTTGGTTTCAGAGTCTGTGGGCAGCTGCTGGGGTGTGACTCGCAGGTGATTCATTTTGGAATACCAGATGGGAGATGACATGGTGACCCAAGCAGCAGGACAGCTTCTCTATACCAAACCCAGTTTTGAAATGAATGGTGAAATAAACAGATATTTTCCTTGGAGACAATTTTATATCAGGGTATACTGACAGATTTACTTCTGTCAGATTCCTCATGTCGGTATATCTGGTGAGCATTTTAGCTTTCAATCTCTTCTTTGTTATCATCTGTTTGAACACTGTAGCTCAGCTATGCCAAAACAAATCATTCAAATTCTCCTTTAGATGGATCTTTTATTCCTTCTGGCACACTGAAGGGAGCCTCCTCTCCTTTAAATCTGAAATACAGTTAAAACTACAAAAAGAATCTGCACCACAAAAAAGCCCTCTTAGATCCCTTCCTCTAAGCACATTTTGACCTGTTTTTTTGCTGTTTTATATTTTATCTATTTCAATTTTTATATGCAACTGATTAGCATCTTTATTTGCTTTTAATATGATGTTTGATTCTGAAGCACCACCACCCCTGAAAAATCACTTTTTTTTTCCCCCCAGACCTATCCCAGTATTATAGAGAAGACCTGTTATGGGATAAGGCCAAACTCTCCAACAGCAGCACTGCCCATGGCTTATCTCCCGCACTAGACATTAGCTAATGGGTATAAATATAAATAGTAGTAAGGGAGTCTTGTTTGCATGTCTGGCATCTGAGAAGGTGCAGTATGTGTGCAGCTAACTTTGCCCAGGCAGAGGAGAAAGCAGGAGCGGTCTCCCCTTCCAACAGGGTGCCAGGCCTGGGTGGCAGCACCAGAGTGTTTATTCTGGCCCTTGGTGTGACCCAGCACTGAGTGTTGGGTGTATCAGTGAGTATCCCCAACATCTCACTCTCTTCAGTTCCACTCACTGCATTGCTGCCCAAGGTAAGGACATGCCTGTAATTTCTTTAACAGATCTCTGTTAAGGATTTTTCCCTTGTGAGTGCTTCTTCCCTCCCTGAATGATACAAGTTTCCTTGTCTTCACAGAATAATATAAAACCACTGGAAAAGCTTCTGGGTAAACCAGAAGTAAACTCAGAGTGAAGCTCCAGCCAAATGCCAAATCAATGCAAATGACATCATGTGCTTAATGATGCAATTGACCTATTTCATTCTAAGGCTTTGTGAAAATTGTTTCTTCCTATGTTTGTGCCTGGTAATACTAACAAAAGCTACTCTTTTAGCAGGAAGGAGTCCACTTGAGACCAGAACTGAGTTTTCATTGCACCTGATGATAATGACTGATCATGGAAAAGGAGGTAAGAAACAGCCACTGCTATGGTCCTAAACCATGCCATGTGCTTAAGACAATTCCAAGACAATGGAATATCACTGGAAAACCCTTTTCCTTCAAGTCTCTGCAATGAAGGCACCTGTGAATGCTGTTAAAGATGTTGATATTCCAGAAATGTTGCCAGGGGCACCAGCATTTAATGGCACTTTTGAGAGGGAATCTGTGAGTAAGAGGGAATACATATGGCAGCTGCTGGCAGAGAAAGAAAATGCACAACACTTGCATTCAGAAAAAAGCATTCATGCTTAGTCCTCTGTAAAAGAGCAATAGCAGCAAAAAGGTTTTCTGGACTTGAAGTAGATGCTGAATAATAAAACTTTCTCATTTTGAGCATTAATGGCTACTACAAAAACCAGTAATTCTCACTGCTCAGTGGCTGCCTTCTAACTGTATGTAAAAGTTGTGTATATGAATAGCTAGTCTGAGAGCTTAGAAAAATTTATTACAAATAAGACAGCAGGCTATGCATATTACCTTTTTTCCTTAAAAAACCCCAATCTTTGCAAAATCAAGAGCAAACTCTCTTGCTGTTGAAGTAATTTTCCAGTTTGTGATTTTAAAAATTTTTTAAAATACCATTTGGCAGGTGGGTTGCTGCCAGTTCCCCAGCTGGGACCTGGCAGGAAAGCTAAATGCTTTGAGGTATGGTTCCACAGCAGCCTAAATTAACTAAGATCAGCATCACTGTGCTGGTCCCAAAAGCAAAACTCTCACAGAGGTAATTGCTTCATTTTGGGAAGAGTACTGGTACTACTGAAAGGGAGAGGGCAGGATGTGGAACAGGAATGGAGGAGATGAGACTGCAATGGCACTGACAAAAGCCACAGACTTTATAGAGATGATGCCTGCATGGAGTCCTGTTTCCTTTAAAGCATCCACATCTCCAGTTAGCTGGTGTTCACAGCAGAAGCTGAGGGGCTGGTTCCAGCCCCAGGAGCTCAAATCTGGGCCCACACCAGAACCTGAGATTGCTTTCATTCTTACTGAATTACAGCTTTCACTCCACAAAAGGATTAAGATATGAGATGTGGTTTAAAAGGCCATCAGGGCCTGACTGAAACCTGGTCCATGACTGCTAGCAGCCCGATGTGCACACAGGCTTTATGTGTGCAGCCAGAGCCTCCCTCTGCATCTGAAATAATTTCCACAGCCCACTGGCTATACCCAGATTGAAAGGGCAAAAAGGGATAGAATTAATGGAAAAGGATTATAGTAAAAACCTATCAGGAAAGCATTGGGAATATGTCAAAGGTAATCAAGCTACTGTTGTGCTTCATGGGAACCATGTCATGCTAGACATTTGTTGCTCTGTGCTTTGTTCTGGGCAAAGACTGCTCTGTTGCAGTCTGCATCAGCCATACCAGGAGACATTCAGCTTCTCCCACAGGAACTGAAAGCAGGAGTCAGCCCTGGGGTTTGGGAGATCTGTCTCAATCCATTTTTACCCTAAAAATCAGTGCAGGTAAATCCAGGTACAGCAGCTGATGGTCAACTGTCACACAGTGACAACAGCACCAGGGAAAGGCTCTGTGCAGTTCCTGTTGCCTGTGGGACAGGGCAGTGTGAGCTGCCCCCTCCAGAGGGCTCAGCAGGCCAAGAAGTGAATGAAGGCACGAGCAGCCACCTGGCTGGGGCAATTGCTCAGCTCTGTGGGATCAGGATGGCACTTGATGCTGCAGTGCACCTTAGAGCAGTGGTTCTAGTCCATGCTCCACTGGTGACTTGCTGACTAGGAGAGTGTTTTCCTTCAGCACCTGTGGTGATTTTCAGGACTCCACATTCCCAGACACTGGCAGCAGTTTCATACACTAGCTGAAGCAAGAAAGCCCTTAGCAATGGCACTGCCCTTTGGGCTCTAGAAGCAGTCCTCATTGGAATGGAGGCCCAAGAGCTCCTCAGCCAAGCTGATGAGACCGTTTTCTTCCAGGGCTGCAATGAGCCGTGCTATTGTGGCCTTCTTCCCCTCTGACTGGATAAACCTGAGAAGCATCTGATAGGCTTGTTCATACAGTCCCTCTCGGTCATATTCGAGGGCCAGGTTATCAATGACAGGATCACGCAGGGCCCGGCAGCTTTTCTGCAAAGAGCGACCCACTTGCTTCCACTTCTTGGACACGAGCTTGGCAAATTTCTGGTGGTCATCTGGTGTGATTGTTCTGTTGTCTGAAAGGGACAGAGGGCAGATAAAACACAGAGGTTTTGTGGCTGATGTGATGCAGCTTGGACCAGTCCGAAGTTTGGTCAATATTCTGTGGAGCAGGGAATCTGCTCAGTGCCTGCAGCATGTTAAACTGTTGTGAAGCTGTTCTGCTTGTCCGCTGGTGTTTCTGCACCAGGGCAGCACTATGAGACTGGGGCAGATATGCAATGGCAGTGAAGCTAAGGGGACTGCCCCTCTGTGAGCAGTTACCCCACCACTGGAAAGAGGCAACCAGCAGGAGTAAGCCCCACTGCTTGCTATCTCCCTGTTTACTGCGCATAAGCTGGACGTTTCTGTTCTTCACACAGTCAGCCAGCCCCCCGTGCTGGTTCCTTGGGTGGCAAACTGTAGCACGTGGTGACACAACTACCTGCTCACAGCCACGTGCCCTGGCACATCTAAGCTCCCTGCCTTGCTCATGCTGTTCCCTTATTGAAATCCTCCCGCCACACCAGAGCATCTGGGCTTGCCCCTACCCTGTAAGCACGGCAATGCCTTTCTTTTTTCTTCCTCAGGACTGTCCTGTGGTTTGCCAGAGCTCTTTTGTTTCTGAAGGACATCCTCTTCATTTGTTTTAGCCTTTCAAAAGCAACTTCTTAAGGCCAAGTCCCCTGTTCCTACCTAAACATCCTCAAAATACTGAAACCTAGACAGGACCTCTCTTCTCGGCTGTTTAGCACTGGAGACTGTACACAGCTTAACCATGCAAAGAAATTATATAGCTGATCTCAAGCTACCATTGCTATGTGAGACTGAAAGCTCTCTGCAGGGACAGACCCCAAAGGCAGCTGGTGTACTGCAGAGAGCTTGCACCAATCAGTCCTGTCTAAAAGCAGGGCTGAGGGTGTCCATAATAATCTCCACAGTCTAATCCAACCTACGTTATTAACTCACCTCAACCAGTGATGTGAAGGAAGAGAAAAATACCCTCTATTCTTCCTTTCAGTATCAATTTTAAAATGGGAGGAACCAGGAAGGGACACAGACTCTGAAGCATCTGGTTCTGTGCCATCCAAGAAAAGAAAACAGGTTGAGGCCTGATCTGAAGCACTACGGCAGTATTTAGGACTACTGTAATTCCTTCCTTATTGGATGCTAGGAAATCCTTGATTTATCTGAGGTAGACCCCCAATATGTAGTCCTGTTAATCCTCCCTCTTGGGCTGTGAGGCAAGGAAGACCAAGGGTTCTCTTGGTTAGTTCTAGCTACTCACCAAACTGCTGTCCCTGAAAGATGAAGCTGACTGGTGGGGGAAGGGAGCTGCCTTGAGAAGGATAAGGCAGAGATAGGGACTTCAGAGGTGCACAGTCTTTTACAGCCACATTATTGTTGATGCTCTGGTGAACAGTCAAGCTCTTGAGGCATTCCTCCAGCTCCGTGATTTCCTCATCCCGCAGGCGGTCAGGCTGGAATGCAAACACCATCAGTGACTCCTGCCAGGGTCACCTTCTTGCAAAGCTCTGGATACTTAGCAGGAAGGTGCAGCTTAAGATGATGGTGTCAAGAGAGGAGCAATGACTTAGCTATAGCACGAGCTGTAAACCAGCTAAATGAGATGGTCTAATGGCGCTCTGGCTGTAAATGTGTGAATTTGAATCTGTAATGTGATATGAAATAGTCAGTCTCCGCCTTCTGGGTTTCTCCCATACACTGATCACAAGTTGCACAAAACTGCTACTAGCTCATGTTTATTTTCAGCAGCCTCTCTGCAAGAATTAGGGTGCAGTATAGGTAGCAAGCTTTCTCCAACCTCCATATGAGGGTCAGACCCACAGAATAGGGTGACCTGATCCAATGGCTCATGGCCACCAAAGCAGGCAGGCAACTCCTGTTACCACCTCTCTCTCTCTTTCTCTCTCTCTCTCTCTCTTCTCTGCCCCTCTGTTCCCTAAGCTTTGTTGCTCCTGGGTCCTTGCCAAGCCAGTTTTTCACATTAACCAAGAGAAAACCAGTTTCACCTCCAAAAAGCAGGTAATGGGAAAAGGAGTAAATAAGGCAAAGCACATGGGAAGAGTCAAACTGGCGAGTACTCTGACTCAGAGCTAAACACTAGCTTGTCTCATGTACAGCAGGTACCCAGCACTGCCTTCAGCAGCTGATGGCTGTGCCCTGGTGTCATCTTTCTGACTGTGGCCCTGTTAGGCGGGGTCAGATGGAGACAATTTTCGGGAACTGAGAACTCTTTTGTCCAGTCAGCTAGTTCAGCAGAGGGAGGGAGCAGCAAGCCAAAGTTGACAGGGTATGGGATAACACATGTTGTTTGGTTCAGGGATGAAAGGTTTGCATCTCATTCTCTGCACTTGCAGGAAAGCAGCCTGGCAAAACATGCTCTTGTGCCTAATCCTCCTGAGTACATGGTGACTGCGAATTTCTCAGGACCTTCTAGAGGAACCAGAGCTATAGTTCCAGACAGAAAAAAAGAGGAGAGGAGGAAGACGATGAGTTTAATCATGTCACGTGCCTTGGTTTTGTGGTGAGATCACAAGATCTCACTGTTATTGCAAGCAGGATTAGAATGCCAGTGCCAAAGTGTGCCACATTGCCTCTGAGAGATTCTGCCTTCAGAAGGGCAGCCCACTCCTGCTGGCAGCAGATGCTGTATGTCCCCACTCTGTCACAAGCTGTTGGTGTAACATGCAGTGTTTGCCGTCACACTCACTTCTAGGTGCAGTTGCTGTTGCTACTCTGGGAGCAGGTGGTGTGAGAGGCAGGGGAGGAAGGTGCGGAGCAGTGATGATTCCACACAGGACTTCTGCCCTCTCTGCCCCCCTTACAGCTGTATCAAGGCACACTTCTGCTCTCAGCTGCACTGTCTGGAATTCTTCATCTTAGTGGGGATAACAGCCATGCTAATTGTTATATACAGAAGCCACAGTGATTTAGTAGGATCTCTGGAAGCTGTTTTAGGTAACACTCCTTGCCCTTCTGGAAAAGCTCACAGCTCTATTCTGGGGAAGGGCAGAGCTATTTGTCCACATTACAGGTGACTGCTGCAGGAAGAAGTCTGTCAACTCAACATGCTGCATCAGAACAATATTTGCACCCCCATTCCCAAGCCATGTGCCACCACTCCTTGTTGCTGCCTGGCCTCCCCCCCTCCATTCACCTTTTCTCTGTAGATACACTCCAGGCAACGATCCTCATCCTTCAGCATGTTGTCAAGGTGCTCACTGCCAGCCTTGAGCTCCATTTCAAGAGGCACCGTGGTCATGGCCAAAGAGAGCTGGAGGTGACTCTGGAGGGACCTCTGGAGCGCTCCTTCCCGGTAACTCTGCAGGAAGCGGCGGCAGTTCTCCTGCTTACAGAACTTGAGCTGCACAATCAGGTGTGGGTGGCTGCAGTGCACTTTGAGCATGTCCACACCATTCATGCTGCCGGTGGAGTCTGACAGGGAGAAGTGAGCATTGTAATTCACTGTGGATGACCAGAAGTGTCTTTTTATCTCTTTCTTCATGCTTTTCTTGTTTTTGTGAGTGCTTATTAAACAAAAGCTGCCGTAACAAGGTAAAAGGGCTGGGGATGAAAAGCTGCACAGGCACCTTTATGAATAGTGTACAAGACAGCTGTAAAGCTACCTCAAAAGACAGGACTTTGCACATATTTCTTCATGAAACCTCAGCTTCTGATTTTATGTCCTTTTCAGGTCTGAATAAGCACGGTAGGATTTCAGTTTTATGGTCTTTCCTTTTAATGTGTCAGCAGATTTGCATTCTAGTGCCACAAAGCAGGTATAAATCAAGCCTAGCTGGACTGTGTTAGGCTTCCTGCTGTTTGCCATCTTTGGATCGAGGTGCAAGACAAGCAGGCCTGTATTGGATAAAGTAGCTGACTTGACTAGACTCATGATTGCCAGAAGAAATTATATAATAGTTACACAAGCCCAATTAAGCAATATAGACTCAGCTCTGTGACAGGTAAAGAACACCATGAGAGTCATTCTAGGTAAGTATGATAAACTCTTCAAATTAGTATTATCCTGTAGTACAAGGGTGGATAGAGAAACATAGTTTTATAGCCACTTGCATCTCAAGACCTTTTTTTAGGTAAATAGGGTTACATACACTTGAAGCTCATGTAAATGTGCCTGTTTATATCAGAAAATAGTTTATATTGGCTATCACTTAAAAATCAGCTTCTCAAAGCAGAGATCATGTTTCTGTGGTGATATAAGGACAGAAATTAAACCTTCTTTCATTGCAATTGCAATCTTTTCCCCCCTCTTACCTAAATGGATTTGAGCAAAGATTTATAAAGTAGGATAATTCACAGGACAGTTCAAGTTGAAAGGAAGCCCAGGCAGTGTCTAGTCCCACCTCCCATGCAAAGCAGGGTCAGCTCTGAAGTCAGAAGAAGTTGCTCAGGGCTTTATCCAGTCCCATTCTGAAAGTCCCCAAGGATGGAGAATACACAGTCAGTCTGGGTAACTGCCTGACTGTCTTCATGGGGAAGGCATGTCCTTCTATGTGGTGTCTCCCTCTCATTTCAGTGTGTGCCTGTTGCCTTTCATTCCCCATGCACTACTATGAAGAGCATGGCTCCATCTCCCCATCCCCACAGGTATCTGCAGGCCATTTGGAAGGTCCCCTGAAGCTTTCTCTTCCCCAGACCGAACAGGTCCAACTCCCACAGCCTCTTCTCACAGAACAAGTGTTCCAGCCCTACCATCTTGGTGAACCTCTGCTCAACTTGCTCCACTTTGTTGTCTTTCCTAAACAGAATGAGGAAGAACTTTCCCTACCTGTGAGTGAGATTAAAGAAAGGCATTGTGTGAAGAGACGAGGAATCACACCAAGATATGACAGAGGACAGATACCTGCTAATGCCAGCTTCAGTGCCCTGAACACACTGGGCTTCTTCTGGGAGCTTTCATAGAGAGATGGCAGCATGATGGTCTTGCATGTCGACTGGAGGAAGAGATAAGCACTGCCTATCCAAGGAGTGGAGCTGCCTGCCATCTTCAGCACCCTACAAAATCACACAGGCAAGTTGAGACACCATGGGGAAAATGGCCTAATGCCAGGGGATTGCTTACAGCAAACACTAAGCACAAGCATGACAGAATTGTGGGGATTTACCCTTATTTCTTAGAGGATTGTTGATGTTGTTGAAGCAAGTGTAACCTTTGAGGAGTTAATTGTTACTCTGTAAAGCACAGCACAGTGAGACATGGTTCCCAAAATCAGCAGCTCACAAAGCTCTGCTTTCATTTTCCATTGGAGCCCATTCATTTTACAGTTCAAATATACTACAAAGCAAATTCAGTCCTCCTGCCTCTGACTGACCAGCCAAGCTGATAAAGTCTGAAGAGGAATAGTTGAGGTGCTCCAGGAGTCCTGGTTCTGGCACTTTACCATGGACTGAATCCCTTTTACAGGTAGAGATCCCAGTCCCCTGGTTGTCTTCAGTTAAGGGTATGTTACAGAGCCCAGAGCTCTTGTAGCAGGACACTCTACATAGACAGGACATAGGCTAATGGCTTTAAACTAAATGATGGTAGATTTAGACTAGATATAAGGAAGACTTTTTTTACAGTGAGGGTGGTGAAGCACTGGCAAAAGTTGCACAGAGGGGTAGTGGCTGCCCCATCCCTAAAAACATTCAGGGTCAGGTTGGACGGGGCTCTGAGCAAACTGGTCTAGCTGAAGACGTCCCTGCCAGCCCAGACCATTCCATGATTCTGTGACTCAAGGCTACTCCTCTGCTTTGCCTCTGCCCTTTGCCGTCCTGCCCCTGTGCTCTTATCCCCGCAGGTGAATTCCCCAGCCCCGTGAGCGCTGTCCCCGCCCAGTCTCCCCTCGCATCCTTGTGGGGTGCGTTAACAAAACAGCCCCGGGCAGCAAGTCACGCTTGCCCCCATCGCTGTGCTCCTTTCCGCCGACTTCTGGCTGGAGCCGCTGCTCCATTCCCGTGACGGCCCCGCTGGGAGGGGGCTGTTCCTGTGGGAAAAGCGCTGGAGCAGCGGCCAGCCCCTGTGCCCCCGGGGTGTGCCTCCAGCGGTGCCC
>VWZF01005786.1:600840-646921 GCA_013396755.1 Sclerurus mexicanus
CGGGCCGTGCTGCGGGCGGGGCAGGGCCGGGCCGGGCCGTGCCGGGGGAAGCTGTGCCAGCGCCGCGGCACGGCCGGCGGCATCGCGCTGGGCTTCAGGCCGCGATGCTGCCGGGTCTGCCCGGTGCCACCCGGCCTCGGCCTCTGGGTCGTCGTGCGGGTGAGGATGTGACAGCAGCCATAAGTACTCTGCTCGGTGGCCCCAGAGCCGCCCGCCGGCCGGACCGCGTGTGTGCCCCTGGGCCATTAGGGACGGAGGCAGGTGGGGTGGCTCGAAGCGCCTGCTTGGGTGGGCTCCGGCTGGCCCCGCGGTGCCGTGCCCCGCGGTGCTGTGCCCCGCGGTGCCGCGACGAGAGCTCGGGCAGGAAGAGAGAATAGAGCGGCTTTTCCCGAGGCCACGAGAGGCTCAGTGCTAAGCAGAGCAAGATTTGGGTCTCCATGGCTCCTGCCCAGCTGCATCTGCCGTGTGTAGCTGTCCTGTGAGCAGAGGGGTAACAGCAGCGCCCTTGTCTGTCCCCAGCTGATGAGAAGCTGGTGTGGGCTGGGGACCAGATTTTGTGCCGAAGTGCCAGCTGTCATTCTGGCTTGGCAGTGATTTGTGCAAAGCCTGTGGGGAACTGAAGTTCAAACGAAAAGCAGGAAGCATTATAAAAGATTAAAAATACCTGTGTATTTGATGCTATTCTACAACAACAGTATTTCAACAATATAAACGGAATTTGTTTGCCAAAGGAAAAACATGATGGAAATGGACCTGTGGAGGGGTTAATCTAGGCTGGCTCTCCTGGGTGCTCTGGTTACAGGGTCAGAGCAGCACCCACAGACCCCTTAGTGGTGCCAGTGCTTCTGGAAGCCAGGCATGTACATTTAAGGGCTGATGGGTTTAAATGATCCCGGACATCTCAACCTTCCCCTACAAAAACCAAGCCTGAAGCAGTGCTGGCTCCTAGTCAAGTGGGAACCACAGGATGAGTTGCTGTGAGGAACATTACCCACTCATGTCCTGTATACGTTTTCTCCTTGAGTCTAATCTGTTTGCTATACACCGTGGGGGTAAAAAAGAAGAGGATAGCTGAGACCAGAGTTTCTCCTCTGCTAACCCTTGTTGAGTGTGTCCTTTCAGGGAGCATCCCGTGGGGCAAAATCATGAGCACTTGGAGTTTCATCCTGTTTTTTCCCACTGGGGAAGTAACACTGGCCAGAGCCTGCTATCCTCCCTGGGGTTGGCACTGAAGGGGGGTCCGGGCCAGCCCGCCGAGCTCACAGGACATGAACTCTGCTTCTGGATGACACAAACCCATTCAGCTACTTTAACACTATTAACTGCTTTCCTGCCTTACTTCTGTGCTCAGGCCATACTCTTCAGCTTTTCTAAGCAATCACCACAGCTAAAAACACACTTTCGCTGTCTAGGAGATTCAGGGTCCTTCTTAATGGCTCAAAAGAACTTTAAAGAAATCATAAAATGAAAGTAGCTGAACACATGAGATCTCATGTAAGGCCTTTGCCCAGTTTGGCATTTTGGCAAATGTGTATTAGAGCCAATATTAAAAGCAGCTAAAAGTAGAAAAGCAGAGTCCCAGCTGTCAAGGTGATTGTCAGAGAAAATGCTGAGTTCCCAGGAAGGAAGCAGGACGGTGTCACTTTGCTCTAGCCCAGCTGGGTGGGAAGGGGCTGATATGATGGCAGATAAGATAGTATAGCTGCTGTGCTGCTCACACTCAAAATAACGAGTCATGCTTCAAAGCAGCATATTCTAGAAAAAATGTGCAGTTGTGTTCCTCTTTGTGTTATGCTTTTTGCATCCCTCGTCCATACTTGCTTCATGGTTTTCAACTCTTGCCCTGCTTTCAGGATATCTGGATGCACAGGCTTTCATTTAAATGAGACCTATGATGCTGAGGTAATGCTGTGACTTTAGAACCTGGGACTCCCAAAGCAAGAGGTCATGCCATGAAATTCAGAGAGAGACTGTGAGACTTGGTCCATGCTCTAGTGCTGGCCTAGAAAGGGGAATGTTTGCCTTTAAAAATCCCTTGCTTGCAGAGGGAGGGCTGAAAAAAAAAAATGTCATGGTGGTGGTTTTGTTTGTGCAGAAATGTAGAAGATGGGTACAACACATTTTGGAAGAAAATTAATAAAAAAGTCTGATGCTCTGAACCTCAGCCTTCTTTCCAGGTGCTTATTCTTCTGCATTATAGTTCACAGGAAAGGCTGATCAAAATATGCTTTTCCCTTTTTATGTCAGACATGTATAAATGCAGTTTCTGCAAACCAGAGTCACAGCCATAAAATGTTTTTTTTTTCCAAACAGTAGATCCCATCACAAGCAAGGTCTGCTGTCACTAAGCTGCTGAATTCTATGCTAGGCCTTGTGTTGCACTATCAGTAAAAAATGGATATGTGGGGCTGTTTTCTGTTCAGAGCTTCTGCTTGCAAAGAGGTTTTTTTCCCCCACAGTTTGAGAAATCTGTCTCAGCTTTTTGAATACCAGTGCAGCAGTACTAGAAAATTCCCTTGCATTTTTATTACTCAGAGTAGCAAAACCTCACTCTAGGAAAAAAGGCCTTTTTTTCCCCAAAAAGCTTTGATCTGTTATCTTGAACTCTTGAAAAGTATCACTCAGCTTGTTAGGATTTATTAAAAAACAAACCTGTGTATGTTCAAATTCAAAATTTGGACAAATTTCAAGTTTGTTTTATTTTTACCTCCTCTGTAGTCCAGTTGCATTGGTTATTCGTTAAATAAATCCTAATGTGTGTCTGTGTTTTCTTCTTCTTGTTGTTTTGTTCTTCCCTACAGGGATTCTTGAGAATTAATTACAGTTTTGGAAGTTTCTCGCATGTTTAAACCTGACTGAATCAGCAAAGTGTCTGCTTCAGTTCAAAAACTGTGGAGCTACATGCCAGAAGAAATCCTTGTCCAAATACCTTTCTCCTGGAGATAGATGTACACAGTCTCCCAGGTGTGCAGACAATGGGCTGCAGCTGTTTCTTCCAGCTCTGTTTGGCACTTCACTGAGATCAGGTAAGAGGAATGGGTTTCTATGGCTGAGCGTCTTTGCAGGGAAAAACAGATCGTTGTTTTCAGTGTATATCAAACATTTACACCACCTACTCTGACATTATTGTCATTGTGACTTCTAGGTGTGATGATGTTATCTTGCATGGCTAGCACCGGCTTATGTAACAGAGAAAATTGTGTTGTGTGCTGCGTTTTCTCAGTGGCTGATGATGATTTGGGCTCTAGGGGAAATATTTCATTCTTAGATACATTTTTCTAAGTTGTCCTTTGAAAATGGCAAAAGAAAAGTGACTGAATTGTTATCCCTATTGTGATGCTTGTTTATCTAATGGGTCTTTCTGGTGACTGATTCTTCTCACCTCCTGACTCCTTTAGTGTTTGGCCTTAAGGGACTCTGCAGGCCTCAGGTGAGAAGACCTCTCTTTCATACTCTGTTAGGAATTCCAAGTTCAGCCTTTGCAAGTTTTTGCTAAAGACCTCGGGAAAATTTGATTTTACATTTTGTTATGTTATTTGAAGAGCAGTTTCTGAGTTGAAATGATCCTGGCATTAAGCTACACTGTGAGCATGTATTTAAAGCTACCTAAAGCATTAGTATTAATAATAAAAGCATATTAGATTCTATATGTAGCTGTTTTTAGCACCCTCTCTTCTCACGCAAAAGACAAATAATTTCTGTTGACAAATAGTGTAGGATCTGCAGCTGAACCAGCTTACAATTTTGACAGCCCTGAGGCTTGGCCAGGCCTTGTTCATCTGTGCCAGCCAAAGTTCAGGACAAGAACATTCAAAAATAACAATTCAGAGGCCTTCACAAACCTGGCATTGCTGAACCTGGGCATCCCACAGACTCTGGGCAGGTGGGTTCCCTCTGGTGACTTGCTCCCCTCCCAGCATAAGGTGCACAGCACGTGTTCCCTCTGCATGACGCTGCGTATTTATTCACAGCTCTGCGAGATCGGCTGCAGTGCATTTTCATTCTGTGTATTGTTCTCTGGGGCTGGTGATGCCATCGCATTGTGCTGAGTTTTTAAGAGTGCGAGCAGCCCTGCTGATGTGACTCCCTGGACGCCTACTTTCCACTGGCCTGGGATAAAATTGGGTGGTTCATTCTCTGTGGGACGCAGGCGCGTGCAGGGAGTCAGGCACGCCGACAGCAATGGGGTTAGTGTAGCTGGGACACTAAAAAACTATGCAGGATTCACCCAGCTCTCTGGTGATGGATGGATACTCCAGCAATGTCCCAGCCTTCCTAACAAAACTCTGGACGCTGGTGGAAGATCCTGAAACAAACCATCTCATCTGCTGGAGTTCTGTAAGTAGAGTGAATATCGGGCGTCTCTAATGCCTGCAGCACCACGGAAAACCCAGGTGCGAGGCCCAAGCAATGCCTGGCACAGCAGCTGCCCTTTGCTGCAAAGGTGCTGCCCAGCTCACTGGGAGAGTGAAAGGACTGGGAGTTCATTATGGGCCCTTTTGGATATATTTGCTATTATTTACCTGCAATATTGTGACTTTCCTGTTTTAAAGGGACAACTGATTTGGAAGTGTTTTGATAATAATAATTACACATTTCACTTGAAACATCTTAAAGCGTGTCTAATCTAATTCTAAAAATTCCAGGCTCTTTGAGAGAGACGTTTTAAACCTTGTTTGAATCTGCAACTTCCTAAAATTTTCTAGAGAAGGTGCAAAGACCTTAAAAATGCTTTTTGTATTGTTCCACATGTGTTTCCTAGCAGCCTTTCACAAATGTCTTGGGAGAAGTCAGAAGATAAGTAGCATTCAGATCTCAGACTCAAACCTAGAGCTTAAACAGATCTCAGACTTACACCATAAATAACTCATTTTGGAAGAGCTTTAGTTGATTTTTCAATGAGTCTGTGTGATGATCATGGTGGTGTATGTATATATTATCTGGACAACTTCAAAGAGATAGATTGCTTTGCTTTGGCTTCTTATTTGTCACTGAGGCATTAATATACTAAGTGCAATCACAGAATTAAAATGATTTATTTGTTGCCTTCATGGAGCACTTTGATACCACATTGTGCTTTTGACCTGGCTGAGACTTGCTGCAAATAACTTGATTTATTTTAAGCATGGAGTTATCAGATAAGCTCTGTGCGTAAACTTGTTCTCCAAGAATCTATAACAAAAGCAGATTTAAAGGGGAGGGGTAAAAAAAAAGTCTAAAGCAGCCTTTCTGTCATATGTTTGTGTCCAGAGTTTTCATTCAAAATTTGAGATAGGATTTGAGCTGCATTGTTATCCATGGCCATGGTTGCTTTGAAGCTGGTATACATGGCCATACCTCTGAGAACCAGCAAGTTTTGGTATCGTGTTTCAAATAAGGATTTTCAAACTAGGAATTATTTTCTAACCTGTATAAATACTCCCCTCTCTGTTACATTTAGAACATTGTTATTTTTGATTGACCACCACCATGCTCTGCTTGCCTGTTATCTCACATAGGCTACAACTACATTCTTGGAGGTTTTGGTAAGGCTTTTAGATGTTTAAATTTCCCATTGTTGCAGATTCCCATGTTTCCCACATTTTTCATCTTCTATATGTCAATGATGTTGGAGCTGAGAGATTGTGTGCATGCCTAAGATTTCCGGATGTAATCAGAACTTTTAGAAAATAGGACCTATAAGAAACTATGAACTGTTTCTTAGCATGAAGAAGAGATGGAGAGGAAACGTAGTAATGGTTTATATATACACTAAAGGCTGTTAAAAGGTGGAGAGGAAATGTCTGCTCTCTGTGTCTGTGATTGGTTGGACAGGAAGTAATTCAGTTAATTTTTTTAATGGAAGATGCAGTTAGGAAGAATTCCTGGCAAATTCCTGGATTAGCACTTGTCTGGTGAGAGCACAGGGTGTCTGTCATGGTGGTCTGTCAAAAGCAGTTAAGATAAGCATCTGCCTTGATTGTCATGCTGCAGAGTCAGTTTTGCTTTGGGCAGAGAGGACTTTCAAAGTGTGTCCCAGCTTGTACTCTTATGGTATAAGACAGGCAAGGCACAGCTGCTGTGTGGAAACAAGCTGGTACATGCTCAGTTCGTTGGTGAGCACAGAGTAACTCCAAAGTCTCTTGTGTCTGTAGGAGCCTTTCTGGGTGTGCCAGTTCCTGAGAATACTGCATCCCTGAATTCACAGAAATGACCTCCTAAAAGAGGCCATAATGAGATGTTAAGGTACACAAAACCCACATGCTTCTCATTTTCCATCAGTGGGTCCAGCCAGGGACACATAGCTGTATCGCAGAGTAAGGAGGCAGAAGCACAAGGGAAGCAAAATAAACCAGCTCTGTCCCCACTGCAGCCTTTGCAGTGCTGGGAAACCCTGGTCCCTACTGTCATGTCTGCAAGCTCTGTTGTGAGGGTAATTCCGGTGTGTGGGTTATCAGTGGATCTCTTAAGTGTTTCATCAGCCTTTGGTCCTGCTGCATGGGGTAAGGAATGATAGGAAAGACACTAAAAATGGTCAGAATGGCACTGTTGGGGCACACAGTCATGTTCAGTGTTTGCACAGTGAATAAGGCACAAGAAGTGCAGCTGACCCAGAGTCTCATGTTTGTGCGTGTTAAATGTTAAAGCTGCCAAAGGAGCCTGAGCACAGAGGGAATTGGCACCATTTGGTGACGGAAATGTAGCAGGAACCAGTAGGGCAGCAGGGTTTGCCAGCTGCTTTTTCCTGGTGGCCATGCGCAGGCTGCAGGCACTCACCAGCCCCTCTTTAGTCACTTTCTCATGGCCCTGATTGCACTCCCTGTTTAGAAACTTCCAGACTGCCCTGAGTCCACCCATGCAGCTAGAGACCCAGTGATGGGTGTGTGGTGGGACCCACACACCACTAGTATGGTCTTACTGCATGCTGAGCCTGGGGGCTTTTATGCAACACTGTCCTCCTCTGTCACAAATGAGCTGGCTGTGAAATAGCCCCCTGAGCTGACACACCACTGACTGCTGGTAATAACACAGAACACAGCAGGAGGGTGGCTGTGGCGTGCTGGTTTCAGACCCCTCCCTTCCAATATCGTGCAAACCCTGGTGTCTTTAGCTAGCTGCCCCTTGAAACTCAGCTGAGCAGTTGGTCTGTAATATCTGCTGATGTGTTTGCACTGACAGAGCTGTCAGCAGGTAGAAGGCCAGGCAGGGAAAGCACATGGCCTGCAGTGCGTCCTTCTGACAGCAATCCCAGGCAGTTTGCCTTGTTTTGCAGTCATGGATCTTTGCAATGCAACCCCAGAAACGGATATTTTGTCTGGCTAACATGCATGTTGCTAGTTTGGACTGCAAGGCATGACTGTCAGTATTTTGCAGGTTGCCCTTATGGCTGTGTACTTTTACAAATAATCAAGAAAAGGTGCATAGAGCTTCTGGATTAGTGTGGTGTCTCCAGAGATGATTTGCTTCTTGCCTTGCTGTGTTTCTTGTGCCAGGTCTCCAGACAGTGCTCCCCCTGGGACTGCTGTGCTCTGGAGCAGATGCGTTGGAGTAAGAGCTGAACAAGTAGATCGAGGAGTTTTAATGCCAATTCCCACTTTCCAGAGCCTGCTTAAGACTCCAGAGTCTGTGAAGTCCATGTGAGGAGACGCAATCACAGATTAACAGTTATTTGGACACAAGTCAGTGGTTTCTTTCTCACATCCACATCTCACAACTAAGAAGTGGCGAAGCTTAGTAGAAAAAGATCAAACCTGCAACTGTAGAGGAGTGATTGTACCACAACTGAAAGGAGCACATCCATCATTGAGGGCTTTTTTTACTCTTTTTAACTTCAGTGTGACAATTCAGAGACCATGGCTTCTCCTGCTGTAGGACTCCTCCTAGGCCATGGTCAGGAATGCTTCTCTGACTTCAACTTTGTCCTTATCTCTTTTGCAGAATGGCACCAGCTTCCATGTGTTCGACCAAGGACGCTTTGCCAAAGAGGTGCTGCCCAAGTATTTCAAACACAACAACATGGCCAGCTTTGTTCGGCAGCTGAACATGTGTAAGTGCCACGTGGGCCCTGCAGACACGGGGCAGCGACAGGAGGTATGGGTGGGACAGGAGACACAGGAGAGAACAGCAGATAGAAAAGTTGAGGTATCATGTGTGTGACCTTTGGTGGCATTATTGACTGAAGTGGATCTGCCTCTCAGTTCCCAGGGAACTGAATTCCTTGCACTTACCTTAAATTTCAGCATGAAATTTCTGTTAGATTACATTTTAAGGTGCGAGCAAAGAACTTTCAGCTGTCAGGTGCTCTGCTTCTCTTGCATCAATTTGATGGCTTATTAATATTTATTTTTCATTTTATTCTATAGGGAGCTTTTTCAGCATCCTGGTACTGTGACACCTCCCCTAGAAACTGCTGCTTTTGCGGGTTGTTTCCATTTCACCAGCCCTATCCCTGAAATAATAACGGACAGTGCTTCTCCCTGCAAACTTTGCCCTGCTGATCAGACATTTTCACCCCTTAAGGGAGATTTAGGTGTAGTTTTCAGTCACTTCTACACCATGACTGTGTTATCTATACCTATTTTCTGATAGTTCTTGGAATTTTTTCAAAGAGTAATTTGCAAAGATCCTCAGTCAAATTTTAACATTGCTATTTCACTGTACAGTAGCATTATTGTACATTTTAGGCCGGTCCTAGTTTAAAAACCTTTCTAGGGCTTCGGAGAAATACTCAAACCAGATTTCCAAATGTGTGTGTGACCCTTTTTACTGAAAGTGGCACCTGATGATGGTTTGTGCCTTTGAAAAACCTTCCCCTGAATCCCTTTGGCTTCCCCCCGGCTTTGGCTTGCAAATATAACCTGAAATTCCCTAAGAGATAGAATTTCAGCTCCTGGCAGACCAAGGTGCCAAGGGTGGCAAGGCTCTCATGGCATGAAAAGGGGTGGCCTGTGGGATGCACAGGGCTCTCCCTCCTACTGGGGTTCTTGTGGATATGGCCCCAAAACATGCCTAGCTGTGGTGAGGGGGCATGACTATGCCCTGAGCACTGGCAGCTCAAAAAGTGTGGAAAGTGAACAGAAATGTCCTCAGAAGTGATGGGTGTGGGAGGCAAAGAGAGTGCCAGGGCCTGGTGGTGCTTCACTCCTGTCCTCTCCATGCAGATGGCTTCAGGAAGGTGGTGAACATCGAGCAGGGGGGTCTTGTCAAGCCCGAGCGGGATGACACTGAGTTCCAGCACCTCTGCTTCTTGCAGGGCCATGAGCACCTCCTGGAGCACATCAAGAGGAAGGTGAGGGGTGCTGGGTGGGCAGGGGGAACATTCACCTGCCAGATCCTGCTCAGTGTAACTCAACATCACCCTGTGGTCTCCTTGCCCTCTCCATGTACGTGTGCATCTGGGGCAAGGGTTCTTGGTATGCAGGGCTTGGCTTTCACCAGAGTTTTGTCTGTGTTTTTTTGCTCTGTTGCTTAGTATCACAAGACCTTTACATAGTGCTGCAGGGCCAGGCTTGCTTACCACACCTTTGCCTTCGAATTGTTACCCACTTTCCTAGAGAAATGCAGAATAACTCCTTCAGGGTCCCCAACAGCCATCTCCTGTTCTTAGGGAAGGAAGAATCTACTCCAGCCTGCTGTTTTCTCACTTTTAACCTGTTATAAATGGCCCAAAAGGGCTGTTCTCTTAATTAGCATAGGAACTTCAGAAAAGGGACTTCAGCAAAAGCCTATTGGAAATCTCAGTGTAATATGTGAGTTTGAAGCATTACCTCAGACTCATTCCTGTAAAACATGAGGCAGGATTGGGTATCTGTAGAGTAGAAAGATTAAATCAAACAATCTAGTTCTATTCATCCCTGGTCCTCAAAATACTTTTGTTTTCTCCCCAGGCTGATTTGGAATAGGTCCCTACTCTGGCAGGGAGTGTTCTTCTGCCAGCAGATCCTCTGTATGAATAGATTTGTCCTGCACTTTGCTCTGTTTTATCTCTTTGGCCCTTGCAATAGTACCCTAAGGATAGTTCAGACTCTTGGGCACATTGCCTGTCCTCATATTTCAGCCCACTGGAGCCCAGTTGGTGACAGTCCTGCACCTGAGCCCTCACAATGACTCTCTCTATCCATGGCCCTTCTTGCATTAGTAAAATCCACCTTTGATTTTTTACTCCTCAGGTATCAGTAGTGAAAAGTGAGGAGACCAAGATGCGTCAGGAGGACCTCAGCAGGTTGCTATACGAGGTACAGATACTGAGAAGTCAGCAGGAGAACATGGAGTGTCAAGTGCAGGACATGAAGCAGTGAGTTGAATCCTACTCAGGCTGCTTCTTATGGGCATTTGCTTCTCTGGAGTTGTGGATTTTGGGGAAGGGTTGAAAGGAGGAGCCTTACACACCTCCCTCCCAGGGAGCATGTGGTGAGCCAGGGATTGATCATTTGCTTTACTGACCTAAAAAATGTAGTATGTTATAAAATATAACACAAGAACTGCTATAGTGTTTAGTCCATGTACTCATCTCTGAAGACTCTGTCTTCTGATATGGCCAGAATTGTAAAAGAGCAAACCAAGCAGATGCAATGCTTCCTGCATGTGGCTGCCAGACCTCCTGCTGTCTGAGACTCTGGGATTTTCTGAGTCAGACATTAGTAAATGGATAAGGTTTCATAAGTCATGTACTTTGAGGGGTTTTTATTTGCCTCCAGAATTTCAATCTTTACAGAGATCTTTGTTTAAAAAGCACTCGAATAATAAAAAAGCCCTCAAACCTTTCCTTTATTATGGGAGCTGATATTCATACTTCACCAGATGACACTGGTATCCTGGGCCTTGAGACAACACTGCATACTGGGAAACTTCATGCTAGCCCAGCACCTTATGTGCAATGGATAAATATTTTTATCCTACATCATTTTTTAGTGACTCCCACCCTTAGCACATACATGAGATGACATTGTGAAATCCAGGCACAGTGGCAGTGACTTTCTAGGCTTGAATTTGATTTAATTTTTAAGGAATTCCAGTATCAATTATTTGGCCTTGATTTTAATTCATTATCTCTTTTGGTTTGCTTGCTCCCTCCCTCCATCTGGCAAAAGGCAAAATTGCATTCAACTGATGAAAAGAATACGATTTTTATAAACTATGACAGGGGAGAAATCCCAGGCTGAAACCATGTTAAGAAATTTACACTGGTGAAGAACCGTTAGGCCATAACTCCAGTATGAGCTGTCAGACTAAGGGATGCTGCTTTGCTGAAAATCCTGTCAGTACCAGTACAGAAAGTTCACTGCAGAGATTCTTGCTGTACAAGCTGCTCTACTGTGCTCTTTCTAGCCCTGGACCTTATCTTCCCAGTTGTAGCACACTAGAAAGACTAAAACCCAAAAGGATTTATCAGTTTCACCTGTAAGATAGGTTTTGCTAGCTTGACAGTTTTGGTGCATACATATACTCTGGAGATAAATTGGCTGGCAAAACCTTTTGCAGCACGGACTTGGCTGGCATCCAGATTTGGAGGCAGCACAGTAAATAATTCTACATTTCCTCATCCCACTTACCAGGGCTGACTGTTAAAGGAAGCCTGTAAGCTCCCCTCTGTGCGGCCTCATTTGCAGATGGAAAATAAATTTTCTCTCTGCAATCTGAACACAGGTCTGTGCTGGGTTAAATCAGTTATTCCCGCTAATAAGGTCATTACAGTCCTCCTAGTTCAAGACTCTGAGGTGCAGAGGCATCTCTTTAGCTGCTGCTCCAGTCACTCCCACCACGTGTATGCCTTTGTACCACCACGTGTATGAGGTTTCAGCAGGTGGAATACACAGGGTCTCTCTCTATCCATAAGTTGTCATTGTCTTTGGGAGACTTTCTTGGCTCTTGTGAAAGGATAGTCTTGGTGATTCAGATCGTTCACAGTCACAAATCAGGCCTTTCTGAAAATCCGAGTTTGGCCCAAGTGTTCCACAAAAACTAAACACGTGTTCTTTTATTACCTTCCCTTGTAAATGTTGGTGTTTCTTTATTTGTTTTTCCTCCATGCTTTGGTCTATAGTTCTTTTGAGGTCAAAGAAGAAAAAGGAAGGCAACTGTGTTACATGGGGACACCTGTAAAGAGCCAAGCACAAGAGCCCCAAAGTGAGACAGACTTTGCACAGTGCATCGTGACAGCACCATGGGCTGTTGGGATATGTTTTCTCTTGGGATGTCTGTTTCTGTGCTCACAGGAAATTTCTGTTTTCCTTTCAGGCAAAATGAAGTTCTTTGGCGGGAAGTTGTTTCTCTCCGTCAGAACCACTCACAGCAACAGAAAGTGATCAACAAGGTATTGGTCATATAAACTTCAAACTCACTTGTTCTGCCTGGTCTATGTGCTCTTCTGATTTTTATTCTTGGCCCATATTCTCTGCACCCTGATATTGCAGGGTATTTATTTTCCTTTTCTTTCAAGTTATGTTATGTTTTTATGTGTCCTCTGGAAAGTGGTCATTAACAAAGCACAGACTATGCCCTTGAGCAAAAGATTCTAATTTCCCTGTCAGTCCTTGCTGTGGTGTTAGAAACCCCTTTTTTGTTGAAGTCCTGAGCAAGAGAGCACAGCTCTCACTAATTGCCCTATATTAGCTGTGTTCTGGTTGTACCATGCTTTTGGACTTCCCAAATCTTTCCTCTTTCCTTTGTACGAGAGAAAATCCCCCCTCCTGCCAGCACTGAAGCTGTGGGCAGCATATTGGCCAGCTGTTCCCCCACTGGAGGAATGTAACAGAACTATTATATTTTCTGGTGTTATTGGTATAGTCAAGGAATTACTGTATAACCTTTTAGATTGTGGAGCCATCTCCCTTAAAATCTAGCATGACCAGTAAAGAAAAGGGCTCTCCAGTGATTCCCAGATGGTGCTGACATGACTGAGCATGTCACATTTCCCAGTGCCTGAGAGCCATGTTCTGACCCTCACGTGGCATCACTGAATCATAGGACTGGATAGAAATGCACGAGGCTATCACAGCCTTCCTCCAGCTCTGAGGCTGGACTAGCCACACAGCTCACTGTAGAGGCTTTTATGCAACTCTATTTTGTTATATTGAGCAGTGAGTAAGAGACAGCTGTGATATATAATAATAATGCTCTCTTTGTTTGGAGGTCAAAGCAGAGCATTAAGTTCAAGCCGACCTGGGAATATATTGCTAAGTGATTCCTCTACAAAGCCATTCTGCATCCTATTTAGTGTTCTGTCAACACTGAATTTCACAGTACTGAAAAACTCAACTGATGAAGTTGAGACCTCCATCCAGGGTCAACTCCTAGTGAGTTGCCTCTTTGTCAGACTCTACTGCACCTCTTATGAACATCTCTGAAGACTTTAACTGAGTCCAAGTCTAACTCCAGGCCTGGGAATGTTTACATGTGCACTTCACAGGCATATTCCCAGGTCTGGTAAGACCATCTGGAGTTCTGCATGCACAGAAGTGGTGAGAGAAAGCCTTGAGCACATGGATCCAGCAGCCTTTGCACAAAGCAGGCACCTGGCCGTGTCCCTTGAAAGCCAGGCAGGCTGAGTTCTTGGACAGGGTATTTGTTTCAGGCTCCAATGTCTCATGCAATTTGGCTTCTGTATTTCATGGCTGCTCCCAGCTTTGGGGTGCTGTTGGGAGGGAGGAATGTGTGAGACAAGAACGGCTGCGAGAGCAGGGAGTGCTGAATCACTCTGCTGATTAACACTGCATTTTGATCTCTCCTGACAGCTGATTCAGTTTCTGTTTGGCCAGCTCCAATCCAGCCCTAGCAGCAGTGGGATAAAGAGGAAGCTGTAAGTACCCTTGTGTGGTGCGCACACGCTCACGGGTGCATAATGCTGCCCCCTCACTAAAAGCACAAGCTCAGCTCGCCCAGGCAGGCGGTCACCGGACCAGGGCTCCATGGTGATGGGAAATGAATGGGCCGAACTGCCGAGTCAGACCTGCTGACATGCCTCATTCACTGGTCTTTAGAGAAGCACCGTGTCAGCTCATGACCTTTATTTGGGGAACACAGAGCGCAGTGCGAGATGGGAACGCTAACTAGTGGGAGACTAAAGGGCAGGACCCCACTGATGGTCCTAAAGGTTCCAGTTTTGCCACTTGAGGTAGGGTTGGAGCAGGGATGGGCCCAGCTAGCCCACAGACACCTTTTGTTTGACCCACAGTCAGTGAATGTGGTGTGTATCCAACACAGGTTTGGTGGCATGTAACCTGCAGGTCTTACAGAGAGGAAAGTGGGGGAAAATTTTAGCCAAGGTGTGTCTTTAGCTAAGCTCTTCAGGACAATTGAATAGAGGAGCTTGAATCAGGAGCTTAGTGCCTTCAGGCTGGAGGCAGGACCTGCCTTCAGTTCCTACCTGTATTACCTTGTGGCCTTTGACAACTCAGACACTTCTCCATGCTGCAGAGAAAGGAGCCAGACTTCCATGAGTGGCTGCTCAAGGGAGTCAGTTTTCTTTAAGTCAGTGTCCTTGTTCTTGACTGACTCCTCTTGTGAGGATTGTAAAGGCAACACAGGATTGAATGAAGGAGCCCATAATCTGTACAAGCAAGCTGGGTATGGTTATCAAATATTCTTCTTTATTCTGTGTCTTTAGTTAATGTCATAGACTAGAGAAAGGTTATTAAATGAGCTTAGACAACACTGAGGTCTCAAGCACTGCAATTGCTCTGTCCTGCTCTGTAATGTCCTTCATTGTGGGATCTAATTGGATTCTGAGCAAACCCATCATTTCTCCCAGTATATCCAGCTGCAGTGTCTATAGGATGAAGGGACCTAGGAATTATCTTCTGTTAAGCCTGTCAGACATCACTATAGAAAAAACTGTTAACTTTCCCTCATACCCAAATCCCTGTCTTCCCAAGGCACACTGAAGATGCTTGTCCTGACTGTGGGACAGTAAGTAGAGGAGTTTCAGTCAGTTTTATAGGATCATCACAGCAGTAGCAACAGTGGGTGTAGACCAAATATCCCAGTTCCCAGCTTCTCTGGGACTGTATCACAAAACCAAGGTCTGCCACCCAGGAAGTTTCATGATAGAAAAGCAGTTCTGTTTTGAGGCTTCTCCTTATCTTCTCTTCATTTCTTCATTTGCTGGACACAGACACTCCCACTACAAGACCAGCCCACAGATCTGCTGCTACTTGTTAATGACTATCTGTAAAGGCTTAATCAGTCATTTTTTAAAGCCCATATGCAATGAGTTCAGGCTGTGCTTTGTGTCTCCCTCTGTTTTATTACTTACCTAGTGGGTGGCACAGGTTCCTTTATGGAGTGCTGTGTATGGATATGTAGTTTTGCCAGAGAGGCTCTGAGTGTGAGGGAGCTGGTAAGAAGACCAGATTCCCAGTGTTGCACTAACCATGTCAGCAGAGCTACCTCCAGGAAAATAAGCTGAGGATCCAGCCTAGAGCTTGAAGCCACTATCCTTTAGAAATATGAATTGACTTTGTTATTTTCCTGGCATCTTCCAAATAAGATCTAGAAAATCTGGACCATCCCTTCTCTGTATGGTTAATGCTCTATTTAAATGGTGACCTCTTCCAAAATGATTGTTTCCCTTCCTTATCCATAACACTGGACAAGAAAGACCCTTACACCTGAGAAAAAACAGAGTACCCAGGGGAAAAGAGCCCTTGGCTGGGAGACATTTCTCATGTGAGCAACCAGGAGCCAGTCAGTTTGTGCTGGAAAACAAACCTGTTTCTCTTCATAGACCTCTGATGCTTGACAATGGGATCTCAACTCCACCAGTGTCCAAGTTCAGCCGGCACTTGTCTGCTGACCCCCTCCATGACCCCTATTTCATACAGTCGGTAGGTTTACACCAGCCTCTGAGCTCTGTGGGATTGCTTTGGTCAGGGTGGAAAAAGGTTTGAAGCAATAATAGAGATTACAGAGTAAGTAATTTGGCAAGAGTTTGGCAGTGAAGAGGAGGTTTGCAAAGCTGAGTGATATTTATCATTTCTTCAGCTCCCCGGTTTCAGGGGTGCCTGTGTGTTCTTGTGCTGCTGTGTTCATGTGGGAGGCCGTGGGCTGGGGGTGGGGGCAAGATGGACCCCGCACACAAAACTCTCCATGGTGTTACCCCAGTCTGGTTCACCTCAAGGAAAAAGAGGAAGAAGTGTGTTCTGGAAGTGAGTACTATGATCTTTCAGACAAGAGCCAGATTTTTATAGTCACTGAAGGATCCCCACCATCCCCCTAAGGCACCACAGCAGACCCCAGACACTTCAGTCATGCAGTTAAAATATGTGGGCTGGCACGAGAGACCCATACTGCCCTGCTGGGCTATGTTGGATCTTTCCCTCCAGAGGAAACTGAGCAGTCTAGGCAAAATGTCAGCCATGGTAAAACCCTTTGGTAGCTGACACTTCAGTCACAGTGCTTATTTCACACCTGTACCGCTGTGTGGTTTGAGAAAAGGTGAGAGGAAATTATAATGTTGCTTAGCAGGTAAAAGCTTTGTTGGTCTTCATACAGGGTGGACTCAAGGTCTCAGTGAGTAAGCCCTAACAATCTCAAACAGGGCCTTGGACTTGTTCTGGGGCTCAGAAGGATAAATCTATATGATTTTTGCTTTTCTTTTAGCCATCGACAGAACCTGCCTCTTGCTTAAACAGCCCTGGAATTGCTGGAGGACCCATCATATCTGATGTTACTGAAGCATCACCATCCAACATAATAAATATGCAGTCCCCTCCTGAAAATGACAGGTAAACACATTTGTGATTAAAAATAGAGAGAGTCAGGTATGGATATGCTTATGCAACTCTTCACAAAAGTTTTTAATGGCTGTAATTCTACCAAAGTTTCTGTCTGATTCTGGTGGGATGGAATACTTTTTTCCAGTTTGCAAAGTGGGTCAGATTTTCAGAATTAGAGAGGGGTAATAACAGCATAACTTTCAAAACAAAGTCCCAGGTTTCATGCTGAGAACTTCCACTCACCTCTCTGAGAAATACTCCATGTTTCTTTATACTTTGTCCTCAAGACAGGGACTATCTCAGACTTAATCAAATAATTAGATACTAGCACTTGTTGGCTTTGTTGAGAGAAAGGAGGTTTCCTTTGGCTTTGGCAAAGAGGAAACAATCAAATTGTACATCTTTCTGCTAATGAGAACAGAAAGGTTGCATCACAACAACTTCCGATGTTTGACGGCTTTTCTGTGAAAAGGCCCCAGTAAGTTAAGAACTGAATGCAGAGGTATTTTAATGCTTATCTCTTCCTGCCACAGACATGCAGTGTATTTAGGGCTAGTAGCAGAATAGCTACAGCTATGTCAGTGGAAAGTAAGTAGACAGATGAATCATGGAAACAGTTTCTCAGGCGTAGAGGCAAGGCAGTTATACTCTAGAAATTGCCTGTAAATCTGCCACATAATTCAAACCACAGCCATAAAATTAGCTAGAAGCATGTAAAGAGCCTCAGATTAAAAAAAAACCCCAAACAAATAAACAAACAAAAAACTCTAAACCTGGAAGCCATTTCTAAAGCAGAAAAACTTTAATATAACCTTCAAGTTAAGTTGCTTATTTCTACTAATTAGTGAGTGCCATCTGGTGGCTTCTGATCTGTGCTGTGTTTGCACGACTTGAGAATCTGAGCCAGCCATGGCCCTAATCAGTTGTCGTATTTCCTAAATCAACATGAGGTTCTGGTGGGAACTGAGGGTCTACGAGATGAGCAGAAGATCAGAAAGGAATGTTAAGCAAGGCTCTGCAGTGTCATATACCATCCCGTGTGTGTGACATGCTTGTGTGTTGTCTCGCAGCAAAGCAAGTCTGTGAGTGCTGTATGGTAATACTTTGTCAGAATGGCTTTTCATGCCCTGTGCCTGTTGATCTGTGTGCTTTTGTCATTTTGGCTTCAGCTCTGCAGGTTCACAGGGAGATGTACAATCTCCAATAAGTAATATAGAGTAATTTCTTCATACAAAAGGCTACTAATCAAAGCTTCATTGTCATGTGTCCATTTGGGAATAACAGGGAGTGCCTCTGCCACTGGAAAAAGGCCTCCAAACAAGTGAAATATCTGACTGGGTCTGTCAGATCTTGACAGCTTCTGTTCCAAGTCTTGGAGGGCCACAAGATCCTGACCTGTGTCACTGGGATCTCTAGAGGGCTTGCTGGTCCAAACCTTACTCCTGCATGGGAAGTTCTTACTGATCTCATTCCTATCTCTAGGGTGGAGGCTTTTCTTTTTCAGAGGAACCTCTCTAGCCTAGTGACCCTTTAACCCTAAGACTCATCTGAGGAATGATCAACCCCTGGAAGTGTATTTTCCATATTTGGAAAACAATTGAATGGGGCAATTTCATTATAACTGTGACCGATGAAGAGACTGAAGATATTTAGCTGAGCATGTTTCTACACCTTGCTGAAAAGAAAACAAGGCTGCTGGTTTCTTTTGCTCATAGTGAGAAATGGAAAGCCCTTCAAGGGAAGTTTGATGGGAAGTGGAAGCAAGCCCTTGTGCTGCTGCCCTTCCCAGTAGCAGAAGCCTTTGCACAGCAGATGTGTGTGTGTGGTGCTAAGTCTTGTCTCTGGTACAGAGAGAAGTGCCTGATGCTGATCAAGGAAGAGCCAGTCAGCCCTGGAGTGAAACCCACTGCTGATCCCGATGTGCCCCTGCCCGGCTGCCGGGCTTGCTCCGAGCCCCCAGTGCTCCCAGTTGCCATGGTTCAGTCTGTTCTGGAAGGCAAAGGGAGCTGTGGGGCAGCCCCACCAGGGGCCTCTCAACCACCAGAGAGAAGAGGCAGAAGGGCCTTGCTGGACAGGTGAGGCGAGCGAGGGAGCACTGTGGCCCTCCCTGTTTCATGGCTGTTTCTTCCCATTTGCAGGGTGGGGAGGGAGGGAGGGTGACTCTAAGCTGTCAAGTGCAGCCAGGTACCTGTGGCACCTGCTAGAGGACCCTTGAAGCCCAGGGAATAGCTCACAGAGGTAGGGGATCTGTGGGTGACTTGCTTGAAGGACCCAGCAGAGCTGTCAGAGGATGTGCATCAGAGCTGTGGGAGCAGGAAGAGGCTTTTTTGCAGTGAGAGGGATTTGCCCAAGGCCCAAGTGAAAGCTGGAGCCCAGGCCAGCACCCATGTCTGCAGGCTGGCAGGCCACAGGACTGTGCTACACATCGGCAAGGGGGATTAGCACAGTGTCATTAGGCTCAGCCACAAGGCAGTCTGGGTGAGTCACTTCTGGAGCTGTGGTCTGCTCCTGAAATCCCAACAGCACCGAAGTCGTGGGTGAGTGTTCAGGAGACCTCACTGGCAGAAGGAAAGCATGGTGCAACTTGGTGGATGATGTGGAGCTTAACTGCAGTTCATTCTTGAAGGCAACTGCAGCATTGAGGAGGACTGGGGAACCCAAAACACTCATTAGGGTTATCAGAAAAGCTTCCATTTTCCTTTAGGTCCTTACAAAGAATCAAATTCTGCCTTCTGAACCCACTGGATACTTCAAAATACTTTATTAGAAGAAAAATAATCCTTTTTTAAAGACCTGATTTTAAGAGAAATTTTTTATAGCTTTTAGGGAGGATTAAACACAGCAGGGCCATACTGTTGCTCCTTTAGCTGAATGTTTCAAGTAAATACAGCCTGCAGGCTGAATGCCTGCAGCTAAAAGTCACTCCTTTAAAAAGCATTGGTTAACAGTATTTCTTAGACCAAGAAGAATGAAAATGCAGCCTGTTCTGGTTCCAAGTGCCTCTAAAAGGATTTGTTCTAAGAAAAGCTTTATTTTCCCAGTCATGAGATGTTCACAGACTATCCATCCCCAAACCACGTGTGTCACCCAGAAGAGGGGTAGTCTCACTTGTTTTACCTTCAGCCCAGTCCCGTGTGCTGAGTTGTACTTCTGGGATTAAACCAAAATGGCATAAACCCAGACTGACAGTGGGCTCTTGGTTTTCAAAATGAGATTTAAGCATAAACATCCTGTTGGAAGGCTGCTTGGTTCTGCTTTCTATATTGCATCTATGCAAATTTCCTTTGTGGCAATATTTCCCCTTGTTTTTTTTTCAGAACAGATATTTCAGATCCGTTGGAGGGCACTGACTGGAGCCTGGAGGGGCTGCAGCTGCTGCTGAGGAGCCAGCAGTATGGCCTGGAGCCTGCCAGCCTCTTGGATGTGAGTGTTGCCGGGGGGGCTGTGTCAGACAGTTGGGAAATTCACAGTTAATTCCACTGGGCTCTAAGTCAGACCATGCTGTTTATTCTTGTGTGGCATATTCTCTGCCACATGCTGCCCATAGAGTCACAGCCCTGTTCTGACCTGCTCATAAGAGCTAAATTTAAATGATGTTTTTCTTTATACTTCTGAAAATACACATATTTGAACTTCTGGGAGCACAAAACACAGTGCATTTGGTGAAGAAATCAACATGAGCCCTGGCACATTTATGTAAAATAGGTTTAATATGACTCTCTAGCTAGTTTGGCAATTTCTTTGTGTGGGTTAGTTTATTTTCTGCCTCTTAGATACTCCTAGATAGTGTTTAGCTTTTACTACCTTCCCCTTTTCCTCACATTCTGGGAAGTGTAGCTGATATCAAATTCTCTCTCTGATGAGGTATTTATCTGTCTCAGTTCTCAGCTCCTTTCTTTAGAAATGGATGGTGGCTTTTTTCTTAGGTATACATGCAGAAGCAGGAAGGCTTGTTTAATTCTCTGTCATTGTATATATAGTTAGTATATGAAAGGTTTTTGCCAATAATCAAATAACTCTATGTAAGAAAAGAATCTATATTGCAAAAATACGCTCCCTTCTGAGGAGGTGCTTCAGATACAGGCATTGTTGTAAGCTTGCATGGATAAAGAGGAATGAAAAATCATTAAAAAAAAATCAATCTTATTCTCTTCAAGTCAGTTGCCCCATGTCTGTGATTGATTTTGACTTTACAGAGAGCATTTCTAATGGCATGCTCTGTCACTGGCTCTGTTGGTTCCTGTTTTTTGTTTCTCACTAGGAAGTGTTTTCCTGTTACCGACACACATCTCTCTCTGTGCAACTAACGTCACAAGAGCAAGAATGAATCATAACACTGTCCCCCAGATCAACAGCTCCTTTTCTCAGATTGCTCCGGCTTCTCAAGAAATGGCCATCAAAGCATTGATGCAGCAATAATCTGCCCTCTGCCACCGAGTTTTGGAATGCTTTTAAAACCCATATAAATCTCGAAGTGTCCTAGAACCCAAGAGCAGCAGAAAAGGGCTTTGACTTGCATGTGCAGTGACACAAAGAGCTGCCCTGGCTTATGACATGCCTGTAGCACTGGGTGTCTGTGCTGTCCCTCCCCTGGCAGCAGCAGGGTCTGCAGACCAGCACAAGTGCCCATGGCTTAGCCCAGGCTGTTCTGGCTGTGCTGCAGGTCAGCTCACAGGAGCCTTTGCCTGTAGCTTCAGTTAGTGCAGGGCTACAACCTCCAGCAGACAACAGAGGACGTGACCATCTCAAACCATTGCACTTTTCAGAGCCCTAACTGTATTTTTCTCCCAACAGGTCTTTAATCCAAATTTATCTTTGAGTGAGTGGAATATGACTGAAATGGAAGCCAGTCTGTCCCCGGTAAGAGATGAGTATTTCTGAGATGGTACAGTAATCACAGAACCACAGAATGGCCTGGGTTGGAAGGGACCTTAATGTTCACCTCGTTCTAATTCCCTGCCATGGGCAGGGACACCTTCCACTAGACCAGGCTGCCTAGATAATAATGTAACTACAAAGCAGAGCTTGTGCATAACTGAAGAAATTATTTTATAGCCAGAGGGGAGAGTGGGGCAAAGCAGAGCACGTAGGCATCTCCTGAGGGCAGGCTGAGAGTGCTGTATTATACTCTTGACCTGTTTTTCCCACTCATCCAGACCTTGTTTAGAGACACACTCTGAGTGTTGGTGTCCTGGAGTCTTTAATTGCAAGTGGCTGCTGTAAGCTTTCTCTTAGTGTGACTGTCACATCCTTCTAATACCATGCATTCTTAAAGTGTTTCTGTGCCAAAGCTCTTTATAAAATATGCCCTTGTAAAGTGCAACCATTCCTGTACATTTCAGGAGAAGTAAAAACCACATGCAATTTGAATAGAGATTCATGCATTCCTGTACATGATGAAACAAGGAGAAATTGGTAGCGTTTGTTCGGAATCAACATTGACACAGACATTTCTGAAATGCCTATGGTAATTTAACAAACAGTGAAGGAAACCATAGGCTCATAGAAGTGTTTAGGTTGGAAGTGTATTTCATGGTTGGGTTCTTTTTCCTGCATGATAGAGGGTGAATTTTCAGAGCCCTTGCTGACAGCCAAGTTGGATGAAGAGCTGGATGGTTCTGCCATCTCTACAGATGCGCAAGCCAAGCGTAATCTACTCTAATGAAGTGTGAAAGGTCTCTAAGCCTTCTTCATGGAATCAACATCCTTTTTAGGTTTTGATTTAACTATTTTGAATTTACTAGGTAATTCCACTTCCTGAGTGTTAGAAAGGAGAGTGTCTGAAGAGATAGTTAATAATGCAGCATTATAAGGAGGACTGGGGAGGAATGGTGAGGAACCCAAAACACTCATTAGGATTATCAGAAAAGCTTCCATTTTCTTTCAGGTCCTTACAGAGCATCAAATTTCTCCTTCTGAACCCACTGGATGCTTTAAAACATTTTATTAAAATGTCTTGGAAGCAAGGGTTCTTCCCCTTTGAAAAGGATTGCATAAGAGAAAGGGCCAGGAAAGGAGGCTGCAGCATTCAATAGTTCGGTCCTCAAGCCACAGAATTTCCCAGCAGCTGGTGCAGCCTGCCCTTAGATTCGCTTGTCCTACAGAAAGTCATGAGCACAAAGAAGCCTGGAAGAAATACCTGCAGCATCTCCATGCCTAGAGCACTGTGCAAGCAAAATCTAGTTTTACTTAAGGACAGTCATAGACAAATGGAAAGAAAATCCCTTTCATATTTGTTGCTGGCTGCAGAGGACTGTGGGTTTGCTTTGTATGGCTGCAGAACAAGGATAGCCACAGTGTCACCAGCCTGGTCACCTCAGCTGCCAAAGAGGGGATTGCACCTCCCTTAACCCTCTCCTTCAGGCAGATCTGCCCTTGAGCCCATGCTTTTGGCTGTTTCAGAGAGTGCAGGTGAGGCAGGGCAGGGAGGATGGCTGGCATTACTGGTGGGTGTCATGTAGGGTGATGAAGCACCGATGTTCAGAAGCGGCCTAGTTCTAACGAGCTCCCCTGTCTTTGTATAATTGTACATTGTAGTTTGTATTTTTGCATCAAGATGCAGCGACTCACAGTGGACCTGGAGAAGAATGCAACTGAGCTGCCCCCAAAAGTGTTCAACCCACCGTTTAACAACACCTGCCCAGGTAGGAGCACCAAGCGGCTCTCAGGACTTGGGAAGGGGGATGTCATTAAGGTGCTAAAAATGTCAGCAGCTGGATATGATGTCCAGCACTGACTGTTTGCCATTTGAGGGAACAGACCATGTTTGTTATTTCACTTTCATGTTTGTCAGTCAGCTATGTTGCCACACCAGCTGCTAAGCTAGGTACTGAACAGTGGGAAAAGCGTGGGGGATAAACTGAGGTGTAAATGAAATTGAACTACCTCTGTTTCTGCAATGGGTCCACATCATGTCTGTCATGCATCTCCATTGTTTTCTCTGCCTGTTCATTGCCACCTAAGAGCAGTATGGTGATCTCAGGGGGTAGGGTTGGTAAGGGCTGTACAGATCCTGAGTTTCCTCTGGCTCCTGCTGCAGAGGAGGTGTCCCAGTAGCTGCTGGCAGCCAGGGGCAGAATTTATGTCTCGGTTTCTCCAGACCTTTGAGCAGACTTCAAGGGAACTGTCCAGCTGATCTCCCCACTCGCTGACTCTGATTGTGTCATTGACCTTGGATATGAACGCAGAAATGTTTTCTGGGTCATGGAATAGTGATATTTTATTATTTTCATGTGTATTCAGCTGGGACAGACTTGAAAGAGAAGCTTTTGTGAGCCCTAGTTTGGTGCTGTAGCCACCTGAGCATACTCAAGGGTTTTGATTTATTGCATGTAATTCAAGGACATTCAACCTCAGCATCTTGTGTGAGCATCTCAAAGGCATTAAAAAAAAAAAATCTCAGCTACACTGGAGAGAGTCCTTGAGCATCCCCTATTTGCAAAGCCTTTCTGGTCCATGCAGTGGTGTGATGCTGGAATAATGGGGCAATTGAAAGATGGCTCTTTGTCTACAAAGAGGAGCAAAACCAGACAGTTCTTGAGTGAAGGAGAGAGAAGCTACTCTCATCCACTTCTCAGTGTATCCAACCATTTGGTCGTCTCTCTTTCACTTCTTGCAAGGCATCTCAGCATTCAGGCAGAACCCACCTGGTGACCTGCAGAGATTCCCATTGATTTTAATGGAGTTTTGAGCAAGTCCAAGTTTCACTCAAGTGTTTCCAAGTAATTTTTGCCTGGAGACAGGCTCCTCACTGCTGTTGCAGTGGGGATTTGTCACTTTTTATTTCTGCATACATAAAGTTAGGTAACTTGCCCTCCAGAAGCTGAGTATTCTCCTTTCTGCTTGCATTCCTAGGGAAAGATGTCATTCTTGAAAGTGCCCAGCAGTTCCTCATCGATCGTCAGTCCATCTTTGGAAACGACCTCATCAGCTTGCCTGAAAGTTCATCACTTTATGTTCCATCTGAAAATATGGCTTCCTACATGTCCTCTGTGGGTGTCCAAGGGGACATCCCTTTAAACCTGAGCTCTTCAACGGACAACAGCCAGTGAATTTGCCTCCAAGAAACAACATCTCCCTCCTACCCATCCAAGCATCCACAGGTTTGAATGTAAAGAAACAAAAGTGACTCAGAAACCCATAAGAGAGTTTCTTTTTGTGCCCTTTTATTGGAGTAGATGGAAATGGTCAGTAGCTGTTGCATTACCCTCCCTGCACCTGGATTTCAGTGTTTTTAAAACAAAATACTGTTTCTGGTGCTTGCTCCTAGGGGGAGTGAGAACTTGGCAGGACTTTTTTTCTTGAAAAGGCTTTTTGAAATTTCAAATCTTCTGATAAAATTTAGGTGAAAAGTAGCTTGCAAGTCCATCTGGGTGTTCATAAAATAATGACCCTGCCTAGTGTGTGCAACGGCAAACTGTTGGATTTTATAGGGGCAGCACAGATTAGCTAAGATGCCTGAGCCTTCTTGATGCTGTTCTTCAAATAGGAAAATAGTTCTACCTGCCAGTCCAATGATCTAAAAATAATTTTTATCCATTTTCTGGGTTTGATAGGATGCATCTCTGCCTCTCCCTTATCCTCCTAGGGCGAGTAGGAAACAAAAGATCTCTCAGGGTGTACAGAAGATCATTTTCTGAGTAACCCCCCCCCCGCCTCCAAGACTGTGTCTCTGGCTCTCAGAGGAGCTACAGACCATCACAGGCCACAAAACATCCCATGCTGAGTTGAAAGCGTTTGTTGTTTGGAATTTGTTTTACTCCAAATTTCTTTTCTCTTAGATAAAGGCAGGGCTCCACACTTAAAATATAAAAAAGGGATAGACTTTTCTGCAAATGCAATTTTTCATATGCAGAGAGGACTGAGGGAGCATACTCTGGATTTTGGTGCTGGCTGAGTATTCCATGTCCAGTCCAATGGTTTTTTTCCTTGGCTTTGACCTGTTCTATTTCCTCTGAAGATGTGCCTGTTGGTTTAGTAATGTATAAAATCTGATTAGACAGTTTAAATGATTGGATCCCCTTTTTAGAAGGACTCTCAGCTGCTCAGTGTAGGAGAGAGGCAGAAGGGTTAGTCCACCATGTCCCACAAACTTTTCTTCTGTCCTTTGTGCATCTGAGACCAGCCTCAAAGGTTGAACTAATCTTCCCTTTCCATGTGGTTTCTGAAAACTGAGTTTCTCAACAAAGCAGAGCTTTGTTTTTTATGCTGTAGTTCTAATGAGAACGTATTATTTATCTCAATATCCTCTACCTGAGTTGCTTTTCCTTAGGAAAGCTACTCAAATGCAGTAGAACAGAGCCAGGAAATTTAAGTAACTCAGGCCTCCTAAGGGCTTAGACAGGGAGGTGTAAGCTGTGCCAGTATCATTTGAAGAAATGCTCTGCTGGCTTCCTTGCCATGACAATTCCCAGCTATAAACCATATTTCTGAGGATCTTGGTCAAGCAGCATCCACACCAAAGTGCAGCCAGTCAATCAGATGAGTGCAGGCTCAAAATCTCCTCAATAAGATGAGCATGTTTTAAATGGACCTTCCTGTCACAGCCCTTTCCTCCATCCATTTATCACTATGTGAACAGATGTGTTAGTTCAGAAACATTCACTTTTGAGCACATTTTCCTCCAGCTGATTCCTGTGTGCTGGGAGCTCTGTCACCGCCGTGGTGGTGCAGTCGGTGCACAGTGGGGTTGTGAGAGCTTCTGAATTAATCCCAGCCACTGTTTTTGTGTTCAGGATAAGGGAAAATTCTGGCAGCCCCCATTGGCCTTGTATTTAGATGATGTGCTTGAGTGTATCCTGGAGAAGGTTTTCCTTTTTGAGAGATTTGTGGTCAGAAAGTTTACCTATATCAGCCCATTTGCCACTCTATTTTCCCATTTCCAGCAATGGAAAGTCGTTGAGTTGCACTCTGTTTAATTCTTTTCATTGGTAATTGAAAACTGTCTGGTGTCTCCTGACACTCGACAGCATATGTTCAAGATTTCCATCCTTCTCTGAACTTCCACACTCTAGGCTGCTCAAATGTTAACACTGAATGTATTGATCCAACAAGGTATTTAAGCACATGCTTAACTTCAAGCTCCTGAGTAGTTTCCCCATATTGTTATGAAGCCTGTCGCATGCTTGAGGTTGGGCAAACGCTTCAGTGTCTTACTGGATTGTCTGGCTGGGGCTGAGAAATGAACCACCTTCAGGAGCTGCCGGTGGGCAGACCCAGGTGCAGCTCGGCCAGGGGTCTGACACTTCTTGGGCTGCAGCATTTCACAGTGCAAGCACAGCCTGAGCTCACAGTGAGCAGCCTCTCAGGAGGGTTCTTGGGGTTTTCTTTAGGCTTTTTGCTCTACTATAAACATGAGATTGGAGCTTGATGGTGAGAGAGGAACCTCCAGGAAGAGAATTCGGGAGCCACTCCTGTGAAGAACCAAGCTCATGTTCCTCGGCTTTTTACATTGTTAATTTTACTTGAAGGTGATGTGCTGAGACTGCGTTTTTGCACTATGCTGTACATTTGTAAAGTTTTACAGAAAACACTAATTAAACATGTTTCCTTTTTCTCATTTAGTCCTGCTTTGGCACTTCTCTCACTCCTTTTCTCCTTCCTAAGTCCTCACCGACAAGTGAAAATCTCTTTTAAGCGTCCAGGAGATTTGCCCGTGAGCTCATGTAGGGCCTGTGGGTGGGTTGTGGTCATTGTGAGAACATACAGGAGCTGGAGAGACCTCACATGTAAAATGTGGCAAAGTAAACACAGCTCAGAAAGCTGCTGAATTCTTCAAACTAAAATGCTTGTCAGGGTGGGTGTATCTGGTAAAATCAGGACCAGAGTAAAGGAATCTATAGTTCTTGAAACTACTTGATTTTTTTCTCCCCATTTATCTTATTTTTCTTGCTTTCAGTGATACTAGAGCTCAAACTTCACTCTTGGAATTACTTTTTTATGTTTACAAACATAATATGGTCCTTCCTTGTTTCTAGTATAGTAAGAGGGTATTAGGGTAGGCACTAAAACACAGCACAGAAAATGCACAACCCAAAGCACTCAAAGTAGTCCTTATCCAGCTTTCTGCCAGAAAAGGAAGCAGATACTTTTTAGAATGGAGCTCACACAGGTTGCTAGCAGCATTTGCAGCTTTCTGAAGCACCCTGTGCTGGTGCTTTCAGACAAGCCTGTTCTCCACAGGCCTTTGGCTCACCCTCCTGCCCTGTCCTGGAGGCCAAGGATTTTACCAGTGCATTTTTAATTCATGGAAAATGGCTGAAATTTAAAGGAGTTGTGTTGTCTTCCCTGAGGGCTTTTACAATTATTCTGTGTTATGGTGAGGTCCGATTCTCTTGCCACCAGATGGCACTGAAGCCCAGCTAATTGGAAATACATCTTTCCAGCAAGCCCTTAGTAGTATTTTATTTTTTTAAATGTGCACATCTACAAGACCTGTTCAATTCTGTTTAGTACTAATTATTAAGGATTTATAGAATCATGAAAAAAGACATTCACCTAAATTTGGGTGTGGCTCAATGAAGTGAGGTCTCTTAGGGTTTAGGCCGTTCCTGATGTTGTGGGTGTTTGTTGTATCACAAAAACATTGCCAGCCCTTGATGATGAGGCCAACTCTCTTAAACTGTGCTTGAACAGCGTGCACTTATTTTACCTGACCAGCAGAGCCACTCCTGTGTTGGGAGGATGAGGGCTGTCACTGCCCTGGCAGAATTAGCCAAGAGTTGTCTGTTTCCCTCAACGCTGTCTGCAGTGTTGCAGAGGAAGCACTGCTCTCAAGCCACTTCCACTTCCTTGAGTTTTATCCTCTAGCTCAGAAGGGGGAGAAGGAAAGGAAAAAAAAAGGGAGGGAAGAAGAGAGAACCTGGCAGAAGCTTTGGCACAAGACTATCTACCACTGTGATGTAAGAGAGAAGCTAGTGAAAAAAGAATCCCATTAACTGGCTATTTACACCAAAGCTGTCTTTCTGCCACTACTGACTGACTGGTTATTTTTCAGTTATATTGGAAATACAGATCTCGAGGCACATCTCACAATGAAATACAATCAAAGTGGCAGGTATAAGTATACCCTTCATCACAGACTGCCCTAAAAGGTAAAACCAGATTTTCCATGCATAGATGCTGTTTCTCTATCTGTTTTGGCATAAACAATCATGATGTCAATGCATATTAGACCTGTAAAATATCCTAACAAGAAACAATCTGATTTGCCTTTGGAGTTCATCTAGCATGAAATACACTGGTGTGGAGTTAAAATATAAAATACCAATTTAAAATATAAGGGGTTACAAGTAGAATCTTTATTTAGTTCAAAAGACAGATACACATTACATTATGCATTGAAACTACATCTGCCCCTGGTATATAAACATTTAACTAGTAATTTCTAGAAGGGTGCAAAGGCACAAATAACACAAGGAATTTAACCTCAAAACAGTAGTTTGCAAAGTAGTGAACAGCCAGCTGCCCTGAGGAGCTTGGAGCTGAGGGCAAGTGGGGTTTTGTATCACAGGTGGGTTTTAACTAATGGTCCCATTGCTGGGCCCCATATTTTGGGAATAATCCCATGCAGTCATCCAGGTGCTGTGCTCCAGATTGGGGCTGTTTTTTTCAAAGTGATTAATCCGACCCACTCCCACTGTCCTTGTCACCCTGTGCTTTGTGAGAACGTCCTTCACCCTCAGCCAGCCCCTGTGCTTCTCCATCACTGCCATTCCCTGTTAAAAGCACAAAGGGAAAAGACAAATAAAACTCACTGATGGTCTTTAATACTGAAAAAAGAAATGTAGAGCCCAGTTCTTAAAAACCATTTAAATGAAGCTCAGCAAGAAATCCCTTGTAGAAAAAGGGAAAATAACATTTTAATTCTTAATTTATTAGGATTCCCACATAAATAAAAGGAAGAGGCGATTGTAACTAACAATTTTCAACAAGAGCTGAATAGATCCTTATTTTTAGTGTGTATGTGCCACCCACCTATTTCTCTGTGATTAATAATGTCACTGTAATGACCATCCTCTTCCCATGGGCTTGGGTCATCCGATCGATGGCAGACTGGTGACAACAGCAGATGATCGGTGGGCTCAGTGATCACCTCTTGTATCAAGGGTTTCAAGGGGGCTGCTTCTTTATCTTTGATCTCCAGGTATCTTTCTGAATTAGCAGGCTCTGTAAAGAAGCTTTCAAGAAGAGGTCTTAAGTGCTCCTTTTCATGCTCTTTGTGGCTCTTACACATGTTTGAAAAAATTGCTGTTGGAACTTCTTCTGCTGAATTCTGAAACATGCTTTCACTGTGTTCCTCTAATGCAGAATCACTGTCATTTGTCACTTCAGAAATTATTTCAATCTTTGGGTGATAGTCCTGCTGTAAAGGTAGAAAATGTAATTGAAAATATATTCTTCTTAGATATAAAAGCTAAAGGATGGGTAAATATTGCTTGGATCCATGTAAGTTGTCAGCTTTGATGTGTTGTTCTCCTAAAATGTATGGAAGATGTGCTTCACCCATAGCCCTGCTGCTTTATGGATGACTCTTAGGTTAACTATTTCTCAGGCATCAGTGATGAACTGACCATAAACAGTTCATAAGAAGACCTATTTCAGCAATTCAGCAGAGTGTGGGCTGCATTCTATTACTTTACTCCAAACCTGACTAACATCTTCATCTGTCTTCAGCTGAGAACTGAGCACCCTTTGGAGCATGAGAGCTGCCAACACACACTCTTTCACTAATCCTTGGTTTCCTTCCCTTGCCTTCTTTTGATTGGAGGCTTTGTTGGCCAAGGCATTTTGCAATGCTGTTACAAGTCTGTGACCAAAGGAGAAAATAAATTCCATGCCTTATGCTGACTGCAGGAAAAGTTGGCATTATCTTGGAGAGACTTGTAAGAACATGTACTGCACCAGCCCCTGTCTCCAGCAAGGTCAGTATGATTCTGTGATCAACACGAGAATCAAAACTATGCTTTTAATCTTTGTTGTTTTCTTTTTTCCTCTTCTGTTTCTGTTTGTAGGCTTTTGCCTAAAAGATTAATTTGAGCAAAGCAGAATGTTAAGGTAGACAAGGAGTGGCCTGCAGGGGAGCAGAGGAATTTCAATCTCTCTGTATTTTTAGTTGAAATGCCAGATTTTATTCAGCAGCAGGCAATTTGTTCTATCTATTCAGTCCTTTGCAGCATATTAGTACTGATAAACTATATTTTAAGAATAATCTTAATTATAACACTACACACTACTAGGAAATTAAACTTATGTAACTGCTGCATTACTTGATCTTATGTTTTCATTCGCTTATTTTTGCTATACAATAATATAAAAAATCAAATTTAAAAAAAAATATTTATGAGTGGATATGATATGCCAAAACCATCCATTTTAGTTTATAAATGCATAGCTGATTGCACCTCCCAAAGCAGCACTTCATAACTTAGATTATCCTCACTGTGCAAAACATTTGTAAATGTGTTTAGGGAAACTTCACTAATGGAATTTAGAAAAATGTTACCTTTTGAGTGAATATTTCCTCTTCTGGGGGAAATTCAGTTACATCTACATCTTCTAAATCAGGCAGTTCCTGAAAACAATCACAGATGATTAAACAGTGGGAAAAGCTACTGTGACCCATGAAATATGACATCTCTGGCTCACTGGGAATCTTCTCCAAAGCAAAGCTTGTCAGGGCACAAGGCCACAGCCAGCAGTACTGTGCTGTCATCCTCTCACAGGTGACAGTTTTCTGTGAAGCACATGTGGGAAAAGGAAAATTCACCTGCCTCCAGATATAGTAAAGGGGAAGCCAATACCCTTAACACCAGACTGAATGCTGATTGCTACTATGCTGTGTGATTATGAAGGAAAAAAGGATAAAGAGCAAGGCATGAACAGGATTTTAAGAGTAAACATCATTTATATCTATTAGCTGTTTCTTATCTATTCAATAGACTTAATCCCAATTGCAACTCATCTTTATAGGTAAGAGCCAAATCCAGACCTGCAGTCTACCTGAAACTGCTTATCAGTAAACTCTGTTAACTAAATACACCTAATAAAACGTTTTACTGTGAATACCTGTAAGAAACCAACTTAGTAAAAGTTATCCTGGTTTAGGTACGTGGAATATGGTTCAAACACTGCCAAAGCATGTGCAGCAACAAGAGCTTGTTTCTGCTTGACAAAGGGATGTCATAACCACTGTATTACAAATCCTCCTCCACTCTCCTCCCTTATATTACTCCTGAGACCATTTACAGAGTCAGACTACAAATAAAGACAAGGGTGCTGCTCCAGAGCTCCTCAGCATCGGCATCTTCACAGCCATTCCCTGCTATGTCAGCACTAAGATTCCTTGGAATATCTGCAATAACGTAAGTACTGGAGATTGTTTGTTGGGAGAAGCTCTTTCTATTACTAAACATCATTGAGAACAAAGTGGCAAAGAACACTGAAATGTGCATTAGTGTGTGATCTGGGTTTGGTTCTTTTTTCTGTAGAATTAAAATAGCCACACTTTTGACAAGTCTAAAGAAACCCCATGGATGTGTGCTGAAGAGTTCTTTTTAGACTACATTAAAGTTTGTGCAAAGGAGCTTCCGATGGTGCCACAGAGCACCAGGGAAAAACAAACTCTGAATCAATGAGATCTTCACATTGTGGGTACCTACAGTATCACTACATAAAGCCTTTATATCACACCCTGCAAGATCTGCTTTTAAAAACAGTATTGTATATACTTGAAATTGCTGCCAGTTCTCTCCACTATGCTTTTTAAACCTATTATTAGAAACAGCCAAACAGGAGGAGGCAGCAGCAAACCCTCTACAGAAGCAGTGGGTTGAGCCCTTCAATAACATGGAATTTTTTCATGGGACATTAAGAGCACGGCAAAGATATGAGACTTTTCTGCCAGTAGTTAACAATAGCAGTCTAAGGTATCAAAGAGTACGTTAAGTGCTCTGGGAAATCACAAGCACAGAAGTTTGTTATTGGTGGTTGTGTCATAGTCTGACACTGCCAGTTTAGCAGCAGTGTCCTAGTCAGGACACACTGAACAGTTCTCCTTTAAAGTAAGGTTGTATTTTTCAGTGGTATCCATGTCCTCCCCAGGGTTAAATGCGGTAAAGATGTTTAAATGTTGCATCATCTGATAACAATCTTAGATAATACAAGACCATATTACAAATGTAAATTACTTTTTATATACCTGATTAATGCAAATCCTGCTTTTCTTGGAAATAGATCTCAAAGTTCTATTTTGATAATTAATTTACAATATCTGATACTGATAGGTAACATTTACAATGATGGGATTGCTATTTCTTTCTTATGCTTTTTCTGCAATAGTTCACATTTTCAACTGCTTATTTCATTTGAGTTTTGCTTGAGAGGACAAATGTATCTACTAGATTCTTTTTGATGTGATTTCTTTTTAAATGAGAGCCCTCATTAGCTTCTCCAGAGAAATCAGAGACAGAAGGTCAACTTTAGGTGATTTATATGACAAAAGCATTTATAGGACAAAAATTTTAAGGACAAAATAAACTTTGGAAGCCATGGTATATTCTTTATATATGCTACACTGGAGAGAATGAATACCCCTGCAATTTTACCTTTTGCATTTTTTTCTTTCTTTCCTTTTACTTTTCCTAATAGCAGACAGACCTTTCTTAAGAACCTGGCCACATAGTTTTATTAGCCAGGATGTTACAAGAATTGCTTTGGAGAAGACAATACCCACACGTACACTTCTCAAAATCTGAATCCAATACATACATCAAGATAAAGTTTCTCCAGTGTCTTCAGTTTGAACTGTTCAATTTCAGCATATTCCTCCCTTTCAGAAAGCATGGCCCCGTCAGTGGCTGCCATCTGTCTTGGTAGATCTAAAGGACAAACAATAGTCAGTTGCAGAGAACTGAATAAAACCATTTCTATATTGCAAAAGCAAGCACTGCAAAACCAAATTGCTGTGGACCTGACTCCTATTGCACAGCTCAATCCAGCACTTTTATCTGTCCATCATATTCTTGGTCTCTCTTGTATCTTATAGTGTATAAATTAATAATTGTGTTTGGCAATAATGTATTCCACAACCTCCAAAAGCATTCTTCCATGTGTGAAGGTACTAAACCACCTCTGGAGGGATGACCAGCTTCTGTTGGCAGACAGACTGCACAGTTTATGTGGGACCAAGGGAAGCCTGTGAGCTATCCTGTCCTATCACTAAACCTGGCATGTTGGAGAAGTGTAGTTCCACCTTTAGGTTGCAGAAGTTGCAGGTTAAGCCCTCAGAATATTTTTATTTGTTGTATTAAAAGAATATTATATCAAGTATTGCTTAATTTCCCCCTAGCTGCTGTGGAAATCTAATGGAATGTTCTTATCTATGAGTCAGTTGATTTGAGCCACGGCAGAGGTGGTGCTACACTCAGAGTTTGGCTCATCATCTCTGCATCCTCAGTTTGGTTTGGTTGTTCAATGTACGTTACCGTCTGTCTCCTTGTTGAAATTCATGCATTTGTAAGAGTCTGGTTCCTGCACATCCTCTTGAACTCCAGCAGGAATATTTCCAGATGTGAAATCTCTGTTATCTTCCCTATTTGGTAGAAGTGTTATCACTTCATCACTAACATCAGAAGCTTCATTTTTAAATTTCTCAGTCTTCTCTTGAGCTTCTTCCTCTTCTGATATATTTGAAATCTCTAATGTATTAGAATTTCCATCACCATCTTTTGAATTTCCAGGTGCTCCTACAGAAGAAACAAGTTTGCTAAAATTGTTGAGTTAATCTACCATTGCTCATTCTAAATATCCAGACATTACTACACTGGCCTAAAATATGCAGCAAAAGCTCCTACTTTGTATGAGCAGCTATTTGTGGATGAGTAGTCCACCCAAGACTGCAGCAATGTTGTGGGTTTTCCCACAACTTTGTTTTCCCTGGTAAATAAATTTACCCAGCAAAAAAACCTCATCTAAGAAATGATTCGTAAATAATTGTCTGGTACTTATAGTTAACCTTGAAAAGACTCAGAAGTGACTACATATTGAAATACATGCTTGAGGACTTTGATGGATTAGCAACAAGTGCTGGTTATCCTCTCCTTTGTGCAGTTCACCTGCTTGCAGAAAAAGTTTTACTTGTTAGTCAACTCAAAAGTATATCAGATACAGACTCCTCTGCACATTCAAATTGAAGTGTCACAGACATCTTCCAAAATTGTAAGCACAAACCTTCTAGCATATCTGTTGTATCTCCATTTCCACACTCTGCACTTGTATCTCTTTCTTCCATGCACTTTTGGTTTTTATCTTCCTCTGCTTTTTGCCTGATTGCTGCTAATGCATCAATGCTATCTTGGATTTTTTTTCTCTCTCTGGTTTCCCATTTTTCCCTTTCTGCTTTCTCAGCTTCAAGCCCTCCAACAGCCCAGGCTTCTGCACAGGCTCTAATGAAAACACAAAATCTCACTGTAATATAGCTAAAGAGCCCATCTTTACAATGAGACAGAAATTTAAACCAGCTTGCAACAGCATAAAATAGCTGCAAGACAAAAAAAAAGCATTTAGCAGTGACAATCCCTTATGCAACAGGGATGAATGCATATCTCATCTTGTACATGGAACTGAAACAAAGACACCCAAGTGCCGGTGATTACACCACAAGAGATGGGTCTGATCTTGGCTTGGCTTTTCCAGACACCCATTCAGTTTCTGTTGAAATCAGGATTTCTCCCTGGTCTCCAGACTTGGCATAAGACAATTCTGTTCAAGGATTATTTTGTGAAAAATACATTGCTTTTTTCAGGTATGTTAGATGTAGAACTCTGCAGTATAATGCTCTTGTCCTCTAAGTCACCCACTTTCAATAAATTATACAGGTCAGTCTTCCTTTCCTTCCGTGACAATTTGGACAAAAAATGGATGAGTGATCATTAGCATTTGATCTTTATTGCTGTGTAAGGAAGAAGGCTGTGTTTCTTACCTATCCTTTGGGAAAACTGGTCTGTCATCCAGATACGTTAGTTGTTTTAGTCGAACAGTAAGTGTTTTTCTATAATTAGCAATTTTCTTTATCACCTCGTTTCCCATTAAATTCAGCACATGCTAGAGAAACAAGGGGAACAATTTTTAAAGTTGAGTAGCAAAAATCTCCAATCTGGATATGCACTTTCCCTGTCATTTCAAAAACAAGAGGTGTATAAAGCATCATGCGTGCTACAGGTAACCAACAAGAAATAAGGAAATAAAATATTTGATACCTGTGCACTGAACTACCCAACAAAACCACTTCATGGGGTTCACCCATACATGATAAGAACCCTCAGCTGTGTTTGGCTTACCAAATTAGGCATGGTCTCCAGAATAGTTACAATACTTGGATCACTTAGACTGTTGTGGGAAAGATCAAGAACACAAATACTTGGGCATTCTTGCAAGTGTTGGATGTCTTCCACTGTTCGCAACTTATTGTGGGCAATCTGCAGAGTCTGCAGGACTTTCAGACAAGCTGTCAGACAAGCACAGTACAAGGAAAGGAAAGGTAAGAGTTGTTGCTTCACAGAGGGTTTCCTGGAGCAAGTAAAAAAATGCTTTGTCAAACTAATTGTTTATATTGAATATGGAGCTTTTTTCTAAATTTGTTTTTCTGCTATATGCATTTTTTGGCTAGGCCTCCAAAGTTGCTTTCTTCACCTTGGGAAAAACAGCTATTTGGTTTTTGGGACGGTGCTTATCTTCTAGTCACATTTCAAACTAATTAGTTACACAAAAGCAAGAGATTGTGTTTCAAAATTTTCCAATGTATGCAAGGGGTAATGTAGAGGAATTGCTTTTTATATTCTGCTGAAGACAGAATAAATCTTTTAGCAGGCATAAAAAATTCAGTAATTGTGTCTGCAACTGCCAAGGCACATCTTAACTGTAAAGTAAAGGGTGAAACTATTGTCGGCCTGTCTGCAACACAGATAAGTACTGAGATGGTATTAAGAAGTGAGGAAAAATGACCTAATTATCCTAGATATCCATGTGAAAGTAGTTCCTATGTATTTTCTGTTTTCTCATCTATTTCATTTGCAAAATACATAGGTCTGACTCCTCAACAGAAGCTCTGTGGATTTGGTATGGGATATTGTGCAAAATTCTAACAAGATCCCTTTAAACTAGTGCCACTAATACCAGCTTAGTCAGAGCTGTGAAATATGGGCTTGCCCAAGGTTAAAACATGTTGCACCAACAGTTCTTACAGAGATTCTCAATGGTCTTGATATAGTTGTTACTGATATTGAGGGAATCCAACTTTTGTAAGGGTTCAAGGTTTTCAATTTTCTCAATTAAATTGAGTTGCAAGTAGAGGCAACGCAACTCTGTCTGAGCCTCCAAATTCTCAATTTTTCTTAAGCCATTGCATTGCAGCCACAAACACTTCAATCCAGTATATTCTTCGAGATTCTCCAGGCGGTCAAATCCTGCAGAAAAAAAATGTTTTAAAATGAAATGGCATTGGCTGAAAATGGGTCTTTGGAAGAATAAATGTCGAACACACTGGTACTGAAGTTACTTGCCAGTATTTCCACTGAATTAATGGTACCATTCCTGGCTCATAAAGGTCAAAACCAGGTTGGTACCTGTTCTGGTCTGTATCTCATGCAGCCCTTTAGATGCTAAGTAATACACAGCAAAACCAAGGCCAAATGTAGAAGGTAGCACATCCTATTCATTTGAAAGAATTCTTAGGCTAACTTGGACCAGCTAACTGCATCATGGAAAAAGCTGCTCAAAGATCGCAAGAGGATAATTTGTGTTCATTCCCACACTTTTTTTTCTTTCAATAGTGTTTGTGAACATGCAGCAAGTCTTTACTGTTCATTTTCTTGTTGCCCATTTTTATTTGGCAGTAAAAAAGTTCTAAAAGCTGGAAAAAGGTCTTTATACAAACACATTTAAGGAAAAAATACATGTATTTTCCTCTGAATGCAACCCAGACCAGTATTTTAAGGCATTTCTCAGGGGCTACTGCTTTAGGAAAAATCCCCAAAAATGTGTCCCTTGATTCCCATTGATCCTTGAATTACTCCACAAAGTGAATTAGATGTATAATCAGTTTATTTTTGTGCCTTTGTATTGAGTAATTTTTGTTTCCCAATTCCAGTATTATATAAAATTATGTTTTTAATTTAAAAGAATTATGAGGTACCTTACTTCAGTGAGCCAGGAAATAGATTCTCTGCTAAAATGCTGCTTGGAACGATAAATCTAAACAGCCATGTCCACATCTTACCTTTATAATGCAAGTAAAGCGTATCATTTAAGTATGGGGTCCAGTATAATTTCTGTTGTTTACAGATGTCCAGCAGATTTTTTTTTGTCATTCTAAAATAGTAACAGGAAGCAGAAGCAAAACAAAAAATGTATTTCAGTGCACATTTTGAAATCTTTGCTTTCCTTATAGATTCCAATGCAACACAATTAATAGTTCTTTCACACAACAGAAATAACTACAGCTTTCAAAACCGTATTCCAAATTAAAAAAGCAGTAGGTTTTTTTAGAGTGGCTTTTCATTTCATTTCTACCTATTTGAAGTGAGTAACCAGGCCCTTCTGCTAAAAAACAGAGTATGTAGGAAAATGGGTAGGGAATTAGAAAGTCCATCTTCTTGGAAAAGAGCAGCGTGATTCTGTGTCAGCTTTTGATTCCTTCCTCTCCAATTCTTTCCTCTGTTCCTTGTTGCTTTGGTACAGGACCTTTGGTGGCATAGCCAATATGCAACATTTTTCTCATACTAGAAAAATCAATAACCCAACATTTTAATGAAATGCTGACTCTGAAACAACACTCAATAAAAGTTTTAATATGCAGCTGTGGCTGGCTGGGAATGTCACTAGGAATTAACATAATGCCTTGTCCGAATTGATGCTGAGAAATGGTCAAATCTACTGGCAAATGAGTCCCACGAGAGTCTGCACAATTTTCTGCAGATCCACTAAATACTCTACATCAAGATGTAGTTTGCTACTGTGGCCATAAAACCCCCAAATATCTGTACAGATGCTGGAAATATGACTAATTCCTGATTTATGGATTATTCTCAAGTTCATCTTCAAAATTCTTTTCCAGAGTTAAGGTCAACATGCAGAATAGCAAAACTCCCACTGACTTCACTGATGCCAAGGTATAAATACAACACATCCACAAACAATGTATTACCTTACAGAGCCCTTCTTGTTTGCTGTCCTTTGACTGGATGAGCTGGTGACAGACTTGTCATCAACATGTGATTTTTGTTCATTCTGTTGATCTGCTCTGGACACACAGTTGACAGCTTTCTCTTGAGTTGTAACATCTTTGTAAGAAAATGAGTTGCAATTTAACAGCAAGGGTGGGGAAAATGTGTCATTGCCAATTACTTTAGAGAAATATTGAAGAGCACTTGAATGTGAATTTCAAGAGGACAAGGGTTTTAACTAAGATTTTTGCTGACAATTTTAATGAAACAATGTTTTTAGAAGGCAAAGTAGTAAAATAAGTAGTAGCAAATTTAACTGTTGAAAGCTGCATTTTTTTATTTGTTTTAGAACTGGAGGTCAGGTAATACCCATTAGTTATAACATACAGTGACAGTAAAGTACTGGCACCAACGTTCTTAGACATCTACTATGTATTACATTTAATTAACACTGATTTGAGTTTAACAAGACTCGTAATTTCACAGGTAAAGATACTACAGTAATGTTGTATCTGAGTCATCCCAAGCACTGTCTGTTAGTTTAGCTCTTCTTCAAATTTACCCTTTTGCACTCCTTGGGAGGTGTCTGCAGAGCTATAGTCTTTGCACTGCCTTTGATCAACTGTAATTTCAATATTCTTCTCTTCAGATTCTTGCTCTGGACCTTCTAGTTGCACTTGTAGTCCATACACTTAAAAAGAGACAGTACAAACAAGATTGTACCAGCTCATTTAAATATGAATGCAATTAAAACATAATAGCACATAGTTAATAGGACATATTTAATAGGACAAGAGGCAACGGTGGTCTGTGATTTAGAGGTCAGGCCAACTACACAGGAAAAAGTATCTCTCCAGCAAGTGGAAAGTAAAGAAGCAGAGGGGATAGTAACAAAGGCACAGGAAGACTGAGAGGCCCCAGTGACGGCAGGATTTGCAGTGACTTTGCCGGGAGAAGGCAGAGGCTGGCGCTGTCCCCAGCAGGGCAGTGACAGAGCGTATCTGCACATCTGGTGTGCGCACACTGTGTCGGCCAGAGCCCCCGGCCGGGCCCGGGGCCGGGGCCCAGCGCGGGGCTCACCTGTGCGGGCGGCTCCGCCGCCGGGCCCGCCCCGCACCGCGCCCTCCCCCGCGCTGTCCCGGCCCACAGCGGCCGCTTCCATTCCGGCATCCCACGGTCCCACTCCCCCAGGCACGATGTCCACGGGTTTTCGGCGGCGGGAGGCGAGGGACGGAGCGGAGCGGAGCCGCCTCAGCCTCGGCCGGCCCGGCCGTGCCCCTGTCCCTGTCCCTGTCCCTGCCCGTGTCCATGGCGACGGCGCACGCCGCCCCACAAGGCGCCGCGGCCGCTCCCGGCGGCCCCGCGCGGAGCTGGAGCGGGAGGGGGGGGGAGAGGGAGCGCAGGGCCCGGCCCGGCCCCGCGGGTCACGACCAGCAGCAGGAGCAGCAGGAGCAGGAGGCGGTGTGTGAGGGAGCGCAGGGCCCGGCCCGGCCCCGCTGGTCAGGACCTGCAGCAGGAGGCGGTGTGTGAGGGAGCGCAGGGCCCGGCCCCGCGGGTCAGGACCTGCAGCAGGAGGCGGTGTGAGAGGGAGCGCAGGGCCCGGCCCGGCCCCGCGGGTGAGGAGCCGGGCGGGTCACGGTCGCGGTCACGGTCACGGGTGGGTCCCCTCCGCTCCAGCCCGGCCCGCGGGTGTCCCAGGGCCGGGCCAGGCGCCCCGAGCTCGCTGCTCCCTCCTGCGGATCGGGTCCTGCGCAGGGGGCGGCGGGGCCGGGCTTCGTGCTTGGTTTGAAAATGTCTTGGCTAGTAAAAGCACAGCGGGCGGTGCGGCCGGGGCCCCGCACCGTGCCGTGGGCCAGGGCAGCGGTGGGGCGGTGCTTTGCGGCAGCGCCGCGACTGAAGTTCTGTCTCTGAGCTTGCTTTGGCTCTCAGGGAGCTTTGTGTCCTTGAAAGAGCTCGTTGTTTCTTTGTGTCCCAGCTCGCTCCTGGTGGTTATCCTTGCCTCTCTTGTAGGTAGTTCTTTATCTCCCAAAATTGGTTTTTACATGTTGAGCTTCTCCTACTTGAATTGTTTACAGTGTCGTTGATCAGTGTCATTGCAGTATAACTGATGAGTAGCTAAACCTCAAAACAAGAGCTGATCAGTACCTAAACCTGTGAGGATGATCATTAGTGATACCCAAATTTTAGCCGGCTGACTTGTGGCTTCTCTGTATGAACACAATGCTCAGACTGTAACATGCTGAATCTCAAAGGTTATTTGTTCAGTCTGAAAAATTTACATGGCCCAAGAGCTGATTGTCATTGCCTATGTCTCTCTATTTTTCAGGCTTGTGCTTATCATGGCAGCGGTGGATCGTTTCTCCCTGTTGTACAGAGAAATCAGTCGTTCCTGCAATTTCTACATAGAAGCCCTGGCTATTGTTGGAGCTTGGTACACAGTCAGAAAGTGTGTGTCTCTGGCATTTGACACTTACAGCACGCTAAGGTTGCATGTTATTCCCAAGCTGGGCGGTGAGGTCGATCTCATCAAGAAGTATGGAAAATGGGCTGTGGTCACTGGTAAGAGATGATGTGTCAATTTGCATATGTTTATGTAAGATATTGTGCCAGTACTGAGAAACCTGGTAGCCTGTGCTGCTGGGTGAGGTTTATGAAACAACCTGAGGCCTGTATTGCCTCTGCTTGCAAGTTAATCTGCTTGAGTGGCCCTTGTTTATTGCCTTACTAAAGTCAGTTCCTCAGGATACGGGCAAGCTAACTGAGTTAACTGACTGCTGAGAAGGAATCACAGCAATTTTCCCCAGAATTTGCAAGGTACACCTTGAACAGCTGCAAGTCTAGACAGAGATGCAGGCAAAATTCTTTTTTTGCTATGATATTTTCTTATGTGCTCTAGTTCTTCAACAAAGTGTGAGTTCTGTACCTCTGACATGGCTACCTTTCATTAAGGTTCTGCTTTGAGCTCTCCTTGTCATAGAAAATATAAAACTTGTATGAGGGGGATTGCAGAAGGTGGTACTGACAACCTTATCTTTAATGTTGTGGCTTTGAAATCAACATATTCCATGCCACATGATCGCAGAAAAGAGAATAAAGCTATAATTGAAAGAACTGTCAAAATAGAAGGCTGGGGTTGCGCTATTTTTCACCGTGTTTATTCTGGTGTTATTTTTTTTTACAGGGAGCACAGATGGTATCGGGAAGGCGTTCGCTGAAGAACTGGCAAAACGTGGAGTCAACATCATCTTAGTCAGCCGAAACAAAGAGAAGCTGGAGGCTGTATCTAGGAGCATATCTGAAACATACAAAGTGGAAACAGATTTCATAGCAGCTGATTTCAGCAAAGGGCGTGAGCCTTACCCAGCCATTAAGGAGGCTCTGAAAGACAGAGAAGTTGGGATTTTGGTGAATAATGTGGGAATCTTTAATGGCTTCCTGGACTATTTTACTAATCTGCCTGAGGATACCCTGTGGGACATGATCCATGTAAATATTGCTTCTGCTAACATGATGACACATATTGTGCTGCCAGGCATGGTAAAGAAGAAGAAAGGGGCAATAGTGAACATTTCTTCTATAGTATGTTGTCAGCCGACACCACTGGTAGCAATCTATGGAGCCTCTAAAGTAAGTTGGGATGTAATTAATGGTATGCACTGGAACATACAGTTTAGGTTGGTCGTTTTATGGGTTTTTAAAAAACACAGTAAGGATATGAAAATACTTGAAGGTTTTCTAGGGATTTGTTTAGATATTGGAGGTGAATGATACATGTATTATGGAGTAAACTCTTTATCCTTACTAGCGCCGGGCTTTAAACCAAAGTCAGTGCTCTTTGATTTTGTGTGAACTGTGGCATAACAGTAGTTCTAGGAGAAATGTTGACTTTCTCAGATGCACAAAGCAGAGTGGCAGAATTTAATCTCTCTCTCACTTAGCTGAACTGTGCAGGCATACCTCAAGCCTCTTGCACACCAGTATTTGGTAGTAGAGGGGCTACACTCATGCTCAAGCCACCATTGTGACAAGGGCTGTGGCCAAATCAGGCCACCTAACACCAAGGGGTAGAAGGCTTCTTACACCATTGTACCAAAAGTAAGGAGAAGTGAAAAGAACTTTCTCCCCCATAATTATCCATCCTGAGAAGGTCCAGTCAGTAATGAATAGGATGGGGCAGTTGGGTAATGCTGGAAGTATGGATGCTCGTGGGGATGTGGATTTACACTGGATGACATGAAAAATGAATGAATGAAAAAGGAAGGAACAAACCCAAATATACCAAAGTTTCTTCATTTAGCTGGCACCATTAATTCAATTCCTAGATCATCAATCCAGTTTTAAACCTGGCCTCAGAACACAGAAGTAAGAACAAGCTGCTTTAGCATCCTAAGGCTCTTTGTGCATTAACAATGCATGGTGTTTGAAGTGATTGCTTTAGTTTTTGTAAATCACTTGTGAGAGCATTTGGACAAGATGCTTTCCCAACAAAGTGGTGGAAGAGCCTTTTTTGAGGCCCTTTGGGAGCAGAAACACGTTTGCTGACAAGCTGCTCTGTAAAATGCTCTTTCTCAGGGATAACTGGCTGTGTGGCACGGCAGTGGCAGTAGCAGCAGCGTGGCATCAATGTTGCTGCCCTGATAAGACTGAGCCAGGCTCATTTTTCTGATTCCAGCAGCCCCAGTTATCAATCTTGTGCTTTTTTTTGTTATTCTGTAAAAGTAAATTGAGCTAAAGGAGGTAACACAGATACACATAAACAAGTGAATAATTTTGCATAAGGGCATCCCAGCAAGTAACTAACCTGGCTTCTGGGGAAACAGTTGAATGCAAAATTTACCTGTAAATGTATTAAAGAATGGGACTTTATTTTGGCCTTCTGACCAGGTATAATTTGCTTTAGAATGTCCTTGCAATGGCCCTAAACTAAACAAGGTGTTTGTTTTAGATGAAGTAAATGTTTCTGTGTTGTTTTTAAGCAGAAATTGGCAGATTTTGTTAAGCAGTCACTTTGTCCTGCAAATTACTGTACTGTGGCAAGTTTATAGCAGACAAATAATACATAGAAATATGTGTTGGTAATACTTATAAATGCATATTTTTATACTGTTTATTCAAGTTTTTATTTATTGAGCCAATGTATAAAATATATTACAACTTTTCTGTAATTTTAATAAGACTCTGAGATTTCATTGCTGGAGAAAAAAAAAGAAAAAACTGGAAAAAAAAGATGTTTCTCTTTGCTTTTGTCTTTCTAGAGCTATGTGGACTATTTCAGTAGAGCACTACATTATGAGTATGCCTCTAAAGGAATTTTTGTTCAGAGTCTAATCCCAAGCACAACTGCTACAAAAATGGTAGCATTCAACAGCTTTATGTCAAAGAGATCTTTCTTTATTCCTACTGCTGAAGAGTATGCAAGTCATGCTGTTTCTACTCTTGGGTTATCCAAAAGGACCGCTGGTTACTGGAAGCATGCAATAATGGTAATGGAATTCATTTAGCTATTTTATGTTTGTCATGTAGATCAACTGTTTACTTTTTTAGGAGTCTGAATGAAAACTCTGCTCATACTCTGAAAAAGTGCAATGTGTATTGTAGGACTTCAAGGCACTGTGCCATGTTTTCTCACTAGTTCTGCTTTAGAAAATTATGCTTAGGCACGCTTATTTTTCAGATGGGAGAGTGAATCTAATTCCCACTTGAAATGCACAGCAAGAATGAGAAAGTGACAACTTTTTTATTAATAAGTACAGAGTATCTCATTTCACTTGGGGTGTTGCTGACTGGACAACTGTCTTCTGTGAACAGATATAGCTTTTTTCAGTCTCAAGGTATTGAGTGTATTTCTATGTTGGGGAAGAGTGGGTATGCAGGGTGGAATAATAGCATGAAAAAACCCCATACTTTTGTTCTAATCTACTGGAGGCAGGCTCTCCATTTGTTAGGGTTTTCATTTTGGGGGGCAGATTGTTTTATGCACATTGGCCACATCTCATGTATCCTGCCTACTGACTTCCTGTAGCATTAGGTTGATCAGAAGGAAGTGAAAAAGTGGAGTTTGGCCCAAAAGGAATAAAAGAGATGGGAAGGATTCTGGCAAGATATGGCAATTAAAGGAAGTGGACAGTATTGCTGCTGGCAACTTGCTGAAGCTGCTTTGGGATTTATTTGCAGAACTGTTCAGCTGTGGGTGCTACTTCCAAAATGGCTAAATAGATTTACTTCCTGTGGGTTGAATTTAAAGCTTAGTTGCTGATGTTCAAGCAAGTTTTGCCTTGCTTTGGTAGTGATTTGAGGAACTGTTTTAACGGAATATATTGTAATCTGTCCCTTCTCTTCATTTCATTCTGCTCTCCTGTCTCCCTGTGCCTCTCCACAGTTCAAGCTGGCTGAGCACCTGCCTGAATGGATCTGGGCACGGGCTTTCCTGTACATGGGCAGAATTATGTGCAAGCAAGCTTTGACATCCAAAGTGAAACAGGAGTACCCAGGTGTCCTGCGCGATGAGTAGTGTACTCTGATCAGTGCTGCAGAAATGCTTAATGAACCTTGGAGGACTTATTTTAACTTATCCATACCTTGTTAAACAAGCTGTGTAATCTAGACAGCAGAGATCTGCATCCTGTCTGTATCCTTGTATTAAACAGCTCTTCTGCTGCTTTCCTCTGTGACAAAACGCTGATGTTCTTGGTGTTAATCTCTGTTCACTTTCTCATCGAGGTAACTGGGCAGGAGCAGGTACAGTTTTATTTCTGACAGCAAGTGACCATCTCTCACATGGTGCTACTTGTTGTCCACTTGTAGAGGTGACAGAATTTGAGAATTCTCCAAATCCCCCGAAAATCACGCTGTTCAAAAAGACGGTCCCAGTCAACGGGATGGAGCTGTGGGGAGGACGGGGAGCGGGTGCCGGGGGCAGGGAACTGAAGGCCGCGCGTCCGCAGCCGCGGCCGGGGATCCCTCGCAGGGGGATTTAAGCGAACACACTCCCCGCTTCCGCCGCCCGGGCCCGCTGCGCCTGCGCGGCCGCGGCTCTCGCGAGAGCGCCGTGGTAAACAGCGCCCAAGATGGCGGCGGCGGCGCGGTGAGCGGGGCGGCGCGGGAGGGCTGCGGCTCCCTCAGGGGTTGGGGGCGCGGGCGGGGCGGGCGCTGCCCCTCGGCTCGGGC